>RJWT010008588.1:9723-26218 GCA_004365215.1 Cuniculus paca | reverse complement strand
GGGGTGAGAGGGTTTGGTGATTTTCAGTCTGCATGCTGGTAGGCTTACAGGAGACACTGACTTCTTTCTCTTCCTGGGTCCCACACGGTCTGTGCAGCTTATCAGAAAGGCTGGCTAGTTGGATCCTTGATTGGCTCCTCCCGGTCCCACTCTCGGGAGTTTCTGGCTTTCCCTTGTCTTCCTGGGTCCTGCATGATCTGCCCGGCTTACCAGGAAGCCAAATTTCTCCATTAAAAAAAATCAATGCAATTAAAGCAAAAATCCTACAGTGGATTTTTTTTTTTTTGGTCTTTTGAGATGCTGTCTCACTAAGTAGTTCAGGCTGGCCTTGAACTCCTTATATATTCCAGGTTGGCCTGGAACTTCTGGTGATCCTCCTGTCTCAGCCTCTCAAGAGCTGGGATTACAGGAATGCGCCACCACACCCGGTGTACAGTTTGGATTTTATGGAAATTGAAAAGTCATTCTAAAGTTCATGTAAAAAGATACAGATTACCAAGACAGTTGTGAAGAAAATGGTGAGATAATTAAAATAGCATGATACCAGCACAGGGTAGACATATCAGTGCAACAGGATAGAGAACTCACAGTCAAATGCATGTACAGAAAATTGATATTGCACAGTGGAGCTATAGATTGAGGGGAGAAGTAGACTATTTCTTATGGCTAATACATTGTTTCAACTTGAGCAGTTTAGAAGTTTAACTGAGAGACTCAGCAAGGAGCTAGGGTTCTTACTTTGTAAACATCCTCATCCTGTGCAAGAGGAGGGCAAGGAGACTGTGAGTGCTACACCTGCCCTGGAGTGGGGGTGGGCTAAGTACAGGTTAAAGGTAGAGAAGAGGCTTGTTTGCTCTCTCTTTTGTTCTGGCTGCTGCCTTGAAGTGCTGCCCCAGTGCCATGCCATCCTGCCTTGGAGCCAGCTGATTATGGACTGAAATCTCCAGAACTGTAAGCTAAATAAACCTTTTCTTCCCTAATTTTGTGTGTCAGGTGTTTGTCTCAGCAACAATGAAAAAATAACCAAGGACACTATTCAATAAAAGAAACTGGGATAATTGGCCACAAGGAAGATAAACTAGATCTCTATCACAGTACAAAATGATGGAAGGAAAAGAAACCTACATGTGAAAGCAAAATTGTAGATATTTCCAAAAGAATTACATTGTAGTTGTTTTGTCTTTCTTGATACAATTTCTAGGCTCTGTCTACTTGTGTGCCTCAAGGATTCCAAACCAAATTCTCCTGCAAAAGTAGAAGCTGCAGGGTAGGACGGGAGCATCATCTGCTAAAGGCTGTCACAAGACTTCTGCTAACACAGCCAATCTAAGATCATACTGGCTTTACTTGTTCAGTACCAAACAGGACTGAAGAACACTGCACTTTTTATCTGTTTTAACAGCTATGTTGTTTTCATACCTGCAACAGTTAAGCCAACCCTCTCATATCCTGGGCAATTTCCATAAACAGTTTTGTTGTTTTTGTCTCCTCTATGTGCAAAAGCCTTATTTTTACATCTACTTAATGTTATCATAAAGTTATGCTTATTGTCCTTATTGATAGTGACCTATTCTATCATCTCATGTCATCAAATGAATTTATTACCCTTCCCACAAAGTCATTCACAAAATCAATAAACATGCCCTCTATAGAAGCCTTTATCTCAAGAAATGATTAAAAATGCTTATCAAAGAGTTATGAACAGAAAACCCTGGATGTGTAACAGAGTTCCTCCACTGATTCATTAATACTAATCCACTTAATTATATTAGCACTTAGTCCATATTTTTTTAATCTGGCCTTCAAAAATACTACGAAATATGGATTAATGTCCTGCTGAGTTTTGGTTTGGGTTTGCTTTTTGCATTTCCACGATCTGTCAATTTACTGAACCTTTCAAAGAAGTGAGGTGAATTTGGCGTAAATTGGTTTTAGTGAAGCCATGGTAGCATCAAAGAACTTGTGTTTCTTCACTTAGACACTCATAAACCACTTGTTAATAATTATATAAGTATATGTATAAAAAATTAGCACAAATTACACAAGAGACCAAATTATGGTGACCACACACATTTATAAGCTAATTACTATAGTTGCTACAGGCAACACATAATTGTTTATTTTACTATATTAGTACATGTGTTTAGTACATAATGCTTACAGTCCTTGAGAGGAGTTGGTCAATGTTGATAACACATTTTAACTCCTGTCTTCATCCCATTTCCTTTCTCTCCTTCCTCTTCCCACCCATCCTTTTTTTTTTTTTGTATGTATTTACATTCCTTTTGTGGAGTTGGTTCATGTACATAACACATCTCAATCCCTGCTTTCATTCCTTATCCCTTCCCTCCTTTTACTCTCTACCTATCTCTTGATCCCTTTCCCTTTTGAGAACCATCTATCTCCTTAATTCCTATCTTTTATTTGCTCTTTATTTTTACTCTAGGTTTCTTATATAAGAAAAAACGCTATATTTAAGCTCGTGTGTCTGATTTATTTCACTTAACATTATGGTCTTAAGGTGCATCCATTTTCCTACAAATGACATAAGTTTGTCTTTCTTTATGGCAGAGGAGTGCTCCATTATATATAAAAACCACATTTTTTAAAATACATTCATCTGTGGATGGACATATAGGCTGCTTCCAAGATCTAGCTACTATGAACTGTACTGCTGTAAACATGGGTATGCAAAGATCACTGTAATGTGATCTCTTTAACTCTTTTGGGAAGATACCTAGAAGGGGAAGAGCTGAGTCAAAGGGCAGTCAAATTGTTTTTTGAGAAATCTACATACTGGTATGATTTCCATAGTGTTTATATTAGTTTAAAACATGTTTCTCTACAATATATAGCAAAGAAATTTTTTAAACCTATCATTCACGGGGAAAAAACTCTGGTAACTCTAAGAAATGGAGCCCTTTTGGATGAATGGTTGGGGAAGGCAATACATTTAAAAGGAGAATTAACTTCATAAAAACTATTTTCATAGTTTACGAGAAGATGGACCAGAATACAAGTGGGCAAATTCTGTACTTTTTGGCTTTAAAAACAAAAAAGGTAAACAATGGGATTCAAATCCAAATGGAATTCTAAAACTTAGCTCCCAAGATAACATAGGATAAAGGATATACCACAGACAACTGAAACTGTGCACTAAAACTGGAGAGCAGAAAGTATTCTGCCATCCTCATGCAGCCAGTTTCGGTACACTTATTCATTTGACCTCCCTACTGGATTCACAAAAGATTACCTATGAGATTACTTCTATCTAGTATGCTCGATGTTCCAAAATCACAACTTGTTCACTCTGACATTAAGGAATCAGCTATCTATAAGGACACTGTGTAACAGAGATAAGCCTACTGCCAAAAATTTTCACTCACTGGAAAGAACCATAAGATAGAACAAATATTTTGCTACTTAAAGAACCTTTCCAAGATTTCCATTATGAGAACTTAACTGTGAAAGCCAATTCTGGAGAACGAGCAGAATGTATTATTGGCTGGTAGATGATTTTATCTTATCTTGATGGTAGAGCAACTGTTTTTCAGTGCTGGGGTTTGAACCTACAGCCTTGTATATGCCAGGAAGTGCTCTACCATTAAGCTGCATCCTCAAGTCCAAAGATTTTTTTCTTGATTGTAAATGACAAATTAAGTGTAACTGGTACAACTATATATAAATATGAAATGGAAATATATGTAGTTATGACGAACAGCAGGGTGTGTGCATGTGTGCAAAACTGGCAAAATGGGATTTTTACCCACATTTATGCTCCAACAGGTTTTGTGAACATTTAACTTAACCTGCATAACACTGATTTTGTCACATAGGCACAGAAACATGGGTCTATCGGACACATTTATTATTCCAATATTTCTATTAATTATTAATTTTATGAATTTTATTATATTAAACAATGACTATGTGACAGGAAAAAAAATCACAAAGATAAAGTATTGCATTTTTAATATTTATAAAAAAGTATACAAATTTCCAACATCAAATTTTTGGTCTATGAAGCCTAAAAAAGAAAGCCTATCTGAACTACAATGAAAGTACCAATAACACTTCGCAAAAAAATCTTCACTTCATTTACCACACCCAATGCAGCCTGCACACATGACAACAGCACATTCTATATCCATGTGTTGCTTACAATTATAGCACTTATGTTTTGCTTTTCTGATCTTTTGATAGGACAGCTTCACATCTCAGTGGGCTTGCTGTTTTCTCAGGCTGTTTTTTACATTATACAATGTGTAGTTAAGAGAAACATAAAATATCAGTAAAATATAGTATTAAAATCTTAATATGTATTGTACATTTAGAATAAACATCAATGTTTTCCAACCAGCTGTGGGCATGCTTACAAAACCTAAAAGATAGCATCAGAAATAAATTCCTATGTGAACTAAAATGAAAATACCCGTAAAACGAACCTGTCACACCCAAGCATTCTTCACACGTGACAACTGCATGTTCCATGTATGTCTCACTTATTTCCTATGTGGCAGGCCATTCTTGCCACCTCTCTTCTCTTTCTGTTTGTCAGGAGCTTCCTCCTATATTGTACAACACACACTTAGCAGGGAAATAAGATATCAATAAAATAGCAAAACTGTAATGAGTACTTAGAATAGACATCAACATTTTCACATCAGCTGTTTACTTCCCTATAAAATCTAAAAGATAACATCTAAAATAAAAACCTATGTGAACTATAATATAAACACAAACAAAAGTCTACCAAAGAAATAAGCTTTGCTTCAACAGCCACACCCAAGGCAGTCTTCACACATGGAAGTCTTCACACATGACTACATGTTCCATACACAAGTATTGTTTATAAAGATGGGACATATGTTTTTTCTGTCCTTTCTTGTATGGCACAGTTGACATCCTTTTGGTCTTTGTCATAGTAAGTCTTTGGGATGCTGCACCTGCCTGATCAGCTCACCAGTGTGCTCCACAATTTTTTTTTTTTTTTTTTGCTTAGTTTCCTGGGCAGAAACATTTTGTTTTTCCTCTGCTGTAAATGATCTCTTATTCCAGTTCCAATTCTCTAAGAAAATTTCTCCATGGTATTTTGCACTTGTTATTTTCTTTGTAAACTAACAAACTATGCACAAACTATACACATGTTTAGGAACAAGTAAAACACAATCATTGGTTTGGGCTTCAAGTGACATCATAGTTGCTGCATAACTCATCAACGACATCTACTTCACTTCTGGTTTTGTTGTAGAAAGTTTCCATCTCAGGCTTCCTTTTGTCAAGGCACCCCATCAATATTTCCCTGTTGTGGTACAATGTTGACATCAGTAGTACCAGTTTGTTTTTGTTTGCCATAGAAAAAGCCAATGTTACCCCTTTCTGAAATACAAAGATAATACTAATTTTCTGTTTTGAAACTGTAATGTTGTGGTGCATGTCTGTAATCCCAGCACTTGGGAGGTTGAGGCAGGAGGATCACTGTGAGTTTGAGGCCTGTCTGGGCTATAAAGTGAGTTTAAGGCCAGCATGAACTGCATAGAGAAACTCTTGTCTAAAAAAGAAAAAAGAAAAGAAAAGAAATTGCAACATTTCACTTGGAATTTCTGCTTTGTTCCTGTATACAGTTTCTACCCTGGTCAATTTGTGCTCTGTTACCAAATGTAACATCAATTAGAAACTGGTAAGTCAATTGTCAAGTGTAGCATTCTGTTTAGTTTGGGAGATGGGAGCAACAAATCTGTTAACATCATTCAGTTTATGACTATACAAATAAGGAACTGACAGCTGAGTTTCAGGATAAATGTCTAAATTGAAAGCATAATAAGTCTTTGCATCCACAAAGGCATAAATTATTATGCCATGTTTTGGCCCATCACTTTCCTGTAAGTCCCTTACATTCCTGTGATTACCATAAGAATTCCCTGCTAAGTACAGCAGACCTATGAATGCTTTCAGTTCAGCTAGTGAGGTGCCATAATAAATACATTTTTGTATATGCCATTGGTGCATACAGAATGTTTTACTTGCATTTCAGCTTTTATGTATTTCACAGCATCTTGTAGCACTTCACCTGTTACAATTTCCAATACTGAATGGCAGTGCTGGCATTCTGTCCAATACCTTTCACCCCTGCCAAGAATTTCACTGTATTTTTGGACCTAGTTCTAATATTGGATCCTATCATTTGGCTGTGTGACCATTTTGCAACATTTCCACTAGTTAAATATGTACTCACATTGCTGTTTTCTTCATCATCTGAATCAAGGAGGTCTGCATTCCCTGTGTCTGTATCAGTTAATTCTTGCACCATTTCACTGTCATCAGGACTTTGGTCCACAGGAACTTTGGCTCGTGTCAAAGTCACCAACATCATCATGGTGCATCCACACCACTCTTCTGTTATGAAGAATGTATTTTGCCATAATGGATCATCTTCACCATCTATGCATGAATAACCTGATGATTCACTTTTGACCTCCTCCAAAACTTGCAAATCTGGTTTTTCATGTGACATTTTACTGAACTGGACTACTTATACCAGAAAAATCAAAAGAAAACTTTTTTTAAAACCAAATCCCAGAGTGGTGTGGGTCTATTGAACCCTCTGTGATGCTCAGCTGAACACAGACAAAACAAGTTAGCCAGAGCTAAAAGTGGGTAAAAAAATTCTGTTTTGCAACTTTTGCATATGTATACACATGACTTTGTCATATCAAGTGACTAAACACATAGATTGCTCCCTGTGTCCCTCAGGGAAACGTACTTAGATCCACTGCCAGATACTAGTATGATAAAGTACAAATTTACAGTAGAAAAGTAAGGGATGGGGCCGCTGGACCCAGGGTTATGCTCTTATTGTTAAAAAAATAGCTGTTTAAAGTAACATGTTTTCACTTTTACATTTATTAAAAGAAATGTCTCATTGCATACTAAGGTAAGATAGATAAAATAAACCTAGGTAGAAGACATAGAAATTGAGATTTCAAAATTTTTACTTTCCAAAGTATAAAAGTATAGTAGGTATGGTGAAATAGAAAGAAACTGTTCAAATGGGGAGGGGAGAAAAAGAGGGGGGAGGGTGAAAGGAAACATAAAAAAAGGAAAAAATGCAAACAAAGCTTTTGTAAATGGGGAGAGCAGGAGGGGTTGAAGGGAGGGTAGGGGAATGGGAAAAAGTAATCAAGTTGTATCATATACATGTTCAAATTCTCTATGATGAATGTGATCAATGTGTGCATCTAACATGTACTAATAAAATCTGATTGAAAAAAATTGTACTTAAACAGAAAAATCACTGCTTCAGAACACAAGCTCAGTTCATTTACTTTTTCCTTTTCCCAAAACACCAAACCTGGACAGTCCCCTTTTAGCTGCAAATGGGTCCAACCTTCCCTTTTACTAGTAAATGGTCCTGGCCACCCTGAAGGGACCGCCACAGATTTCCATCACCTGAAGCACATAAAAGATCTATTTCCAACTGTATTGTGCCTCATTTCTTTGAGCACTCGCACTCTGCCCTTGAGTGTGTCCTATATCTAACTGTAATAAATCTTTCTCATGCCTCTTTTACTGTGATTTTCTGAAAATTCTCTTTTCATGATGGGAATCAGTGAACCTGCATACTTATTTTAGAGGGGAGTGGGTTAAATTCCTTATATTAGCCTCCATGGCAATACCAGTAAAATTGCCAGGAACATTTAGGGTAAAATGAGTTTTGATTCTTAGAATAAGATTTCACAACAAAAAATAAAATAAAATGAAAAAAAAAGAATAAAATTTCACAGAAAAAGTGAATTGAAACAGGTGAAATGTACATTTTGAAACAGAAACTCTGAGGGGAAATTAATTTCAGTATAAATTTATTTTGAAGAGTCCAACTCTAAGAAACCCTACCACGGAGACTGCTACTCAGAATCTAGACTATGTTAGCATATTGCTCACAGTTACAATTCTGGTTGCACACAAGTAGTCCAATTGTGTTTTACAAGCAGCAGGGACACATGGTTACCAGGAATGATTATTCCAAACTGAATGAGAACATTCAAGATTTGAAACATGTAATTTAGTGAACATATTTAGCCAATAAAAAAATAATCAGTCGTTTTCTATTTTAATCATCTTTATTAGAAAAACACACTACTAATTGAGTTTTCCTTGTGGAAACAGAAACTTAAAAATTCAATGTTTTAGTATAATGTATTATGGTCTTGCATGGTGATAATTGACTTGGATTTTGAGGTAAAGTTAAATTGAAAGCATTTTGTTTTTCAATATGACTCAAAACATTTTTTAAGAATAGCCCAATAAGTCAGGCATGGTAGCACAAACCTGTAATCCCACCATCCAGGAGGCTGAGTCAGGAGGATTACTGTAAATTCAAGACCAGCCTAGGCTACGTAATGAGTTAAAAGCCAGTCTTAACTACACAGCAAGACCCTGTCTCAAAAAAAAAAAAAAAAAAACCAATACAGGAAGGGAGTCTGGGAAAACAGCAGAGTAAGAAGCATGTCTCCTCACCCAGATGACAACTGCACCGGCCAAATCAATCTGATGTGACTATTTTGGAACTCTAGAGTCTATTGAAAGCTTACAAATTCTAGGGGGAGATTTCAATGGTAAACTGTGGGTAATTTTGATGATTTTATTATAGACAGTTAAGTTAGAAATTAATATAAAGTCAGAGAGTGACTGGGCTCTCAAGGAAGTCAACAGAAAGAACAAAGACATCAGAATTGTGGCTGCAGGCCGATCTGAAGATAAGGCCTCCAAGTGAAGATGAAATGGCCAGACCTACATGCCTCCCTAAGGATAAGCAGTAACTTGGAATTATATGATGATTAGCACCATCTGGTCCAGGAAGTCCAGATAGACATCAGTCACCCAGGTGGGGACCAGAGCATTGGGATCCAAACCCTTCCCTAAAATGTCTTTGTTCTTTCCATATATCTGTGCTACATGATCCCCTTCCTATTTGACCAGTATTAGTTAAGCAGTAACACTTGAAATCCTATAAGTTCATTATAGTTTGACCCACACTGTAGCCACATTGTGACATTGCTGTAT
Organism: Cuniculus paca; assembly: GCA_004365215.1. Taxonomy (NCBI): domain Eukaryota; kingdom Metazoa; phylum Chordata; class Mammalia; order Rodentia; family Cuniculidae; genus Cuniculus; species Cuniculus paca. The sequence continues at coordinate 17,155 of RJWT010008588.1, read as the reverse complement.
AAATTACCACTGACGTACCAGCGAGAACAGGTCCCAGTGTGGACTCACATATGGGCTCAGGTGAGAACAATGTGGAAAAGTCCAAAGCAGCAGTGAGCATATGAGCCAGTAGTTGCTAGGTTAAGTGAACTAGCATTGTGCTTTGGCACACAAATATATGTAACAGAAGCGGGACTGGCCACTATTCTACATCAAAGGTCTCCCAGAGAACTCAAGCAACAGAAGACCAGCCCCACCCCCCACATCCAGAGGCCAAGATCAGCCCCATACCTAACACACATTCCACCACAAACTGGCTGGAGTACACAGAACATTTCTGGGATCCAACTTGGACACTACCAAGAACTGTGGAAAGCAGAGGAATTTTACTACTTTTATTTTGTCTGGTTGGTTGTCCTTTTTCTGTCTGGTTGGATTTTGTTTTGTTTCGTTTTGTTTTTTGTAGTTATTTTTGTTTTGTTTTGGGGTTCTGTTTTTTCCTCTTTCTTCCAATTGAAGTGACTGCCATGAGACTTAAAGGGTCTGCACCAGTTTTATTTCTTTCTTCTTTCCCCCTACCTTTTAGAAGCCAAACATTAAAAAAGTAAAGCATTCAAAATCGAGTGTTTATACAGGAAAAATTAGAAAGAGATCATATATGCCAAGGAAAGGTGGAGGCATCAGATGAAAAGGCCAACAAGTTGACGACTAAGACTGATCCCTAGCAAAGACACAACCTCCAACAATTAAAATAAAAATAGTAATAAACAAATAGCAAATCCTGGGGAAGGGAGAGTCTCTTCTTACATTATTATATTTAAATGTACAGTTGTCAACAAAAATTGATGATGCACAAAAAACCCCAGGAAATTATGATATATTTAAAGAAGAAAAAAAATATAAATTGTTCTGTAAAAAATCTGATTAAAGATCAACAAAACTAAGACTTTAAAACAATTGTCCTAAAGATGTTCAAAGAACTAAAAGAAGATGTGAAGAAACTCATAAAAATGGTGTGTGAAAAGACTGGATTTATAAATATAAAGGTAGGAAACCTAAAAAGAAACCCTAAAAATTTTGGAAAGTACAATTATTGAATTCTTTTCAATTTGAAAAGCAAAGAATCAGTGAACTTTAAGAGAATAGAAATCATTGAGTTTGAAGACAGAAATGTATTGCACAGACTTGCCCTGAGCACAATAAATATGACCTTCAATAAATGTAGCTGCATGCCATTTGCTACTAGCTGTACATGTGGCAATTCTTTCTAAGAACCTGGACTAACTATATCAGGCCATGCCATGGTAACATTTCCTCATTTCAAAACTTGCGACAAGGTTTCTGAAATCAAAATAGTACTGGCACTAAGACAGTGTTACGGTTTGTATATAGATGGCCCCCCAAGCCTCATGTAGTCATGGAAGCGGCTGAAGCTAACATTTATGATTGATTTGTTGTGTAGCACTGGGATTGGTGGTGTGAGCTCTGCACCCACCCAGGGGTGGAGCCGACATACAATGTAAAGTCCAAATGGGGGCGTTTTTTCCTCTTTGCGTGGTTAGCTCTTGCCGCTTGCAGCCGCCATGAACGGCTGCCCCCTTTTGCTCTGGCCGCTGCCTTGAAGTGTTGCCCCAGTGCCATGCCACACTGCCTTAAAGCCAGCTAAGCATGGACTAAAAGCCCCAAAACTGTAAGAAATAAACCTGTCCTTCTGTTTTGGTCACTTTTCTTCATTGCTGAGACAAACACCTGACACCCAAAGTCAAGCAAGGAAAGGTTTATTTAGCTCACAGTTTTTGGAGATTTCAGTCCATAATCAGCTGGGTCCAAGGCAGGGTGGTACGGCACAGGGACAGCACTTCAAGGCAGCAGCCAGAGCAAAAGAGCAAAAATGCAAGCCTCTTCTCTACCCTTAAATTGTACACAGGCCACCCACCCCCACCTTCAGGGTGGGTGTAACACAAAATGTCCTTGCTCTCCATCACACAGGATGAGGATGTTTACAAAGAACCTTGACTCCCTGCTGAGTTTCTGAGTTAAACTTTTAAACTTCTCAAGTTGACACAATGTATTAACCATAATACCTTCCTTCATGTTGGGCATCAGGTATTTTGTCCCAGCAACCAGAAAAAAGTAACCAAGACAGACAGGCATGCAGACCAATGGAATAGAACAAGGATGCTGAACTTCTCAACAAAATACTAGCAAACAAAAGTCAGTAGTAGAGTAAAAGGATTACACACCCAAGACCAAGTGAGATTTTCCCCCTGCAATGCAAGGATGGTTCAATATATGAAAATCAGTGTAATGCATCACCTTAACAGAATAAAGGGGGGAAAAAGCATTATCTCAACTGATACAGAAAAAGTATTTGACAAAAATAAACACTCATAATAAAAACACTTAATGATTTAGAAATAGAAGAAAACTACCTCAATATTTTTTAAAATCTATATGCAAATAGCAAAACAAAGCAAACATCATTCTCAATAGTAGAAATCTAAAAGCTTTTCTTCTATAATCAGAAACAAGGCAAGGATGCGTATCTGCTTTCATAACTGCTATTTGACACAGTTCTGCAGCTTCTTAAAAAAGCAATTTGGAAAGAAAAAAGAAATAAAAATTATTCAAATTGGAAAGAAAGAAGTAAAGTTGTTTCTGCTTGCAGATATGATCTTATACATAGTAAATACCAAAGATTTCACATACAAAAAGAAATGCTGTTAGGTGAGAATTAAGGAAAGCATTAAGAAATAAAGTCAACATGCAAAACTCAATTGGGTGTCTATATGTAAACAAATAATACTCTGAAAAGGAAACTATAAAACAATTCTATATAATAGCATTAACAAGAAAAAATACATAAGAATCAAGTTAACCAAAGTAGTTTTAAAAAGTTGTACAATGAAAACTGCAAAGCAGTGATAAATGAGATTAAAGAAGACAAATAAATAGGAGCACATCTCATATTCATGCATTGGAATATGTAATATATTCAAGTCAGTAGTCCTCAAAATGATCTACAGATTCAATGTAACCCTTACAAAAATCTAAGTGACTTTTTAAGAAACAGAAACACCCATACTAATATTCTCATGAAATCTCAAGAGACACTACATAGCCAAAAGCAATCATGAAAAGAACAAAAAAGCTGGAAAACTCATACTTCTAGTTCAGTTAGAAACAATGGTGCTGAGAAAAATCACTCCCTTCCCTGCATTTAATTCTAGTCATTCCTGCTTTCACTGCCCTAGGAGAGGTAGAAAATCAAATAACAAAAACCTATGACAGTGGTGGCAAAGCTATGGTACACGTTATTTTACTTTTAAGACAAAAGATGTTAATCCATGAGTCGTTTTTTTTCCCTAAAAACCTCAGTATTCAGTTCTAATTGCAGTGTTGGCATTTTGTAATAAGTAAGTGGGTTTAGGATTGCGGTTTGGATAATCCTTGAAAAATGTTTACCATCACTGACCTAAGACATCTCTGATGTTCCAGGTAGGAGCCCATACATGTTAGATCTCCTAGCCAAGTGGTGGCAAACCTATGGGACATGTGCCCTCTCTATCGGCACATGAGCCAAGTCGGCATACAAGCCAAGTCATCTCAGTGTGCCAAGTTGCCCAGCATTGCTCCAACAATGGAGCAATCAGGTTTATTAATTGCAGTGTCAGCAACTTTGCAATAAATATGTGGGTTCTGGGTTGCAGTTTGGGTATTCAGTCTCTAAAAGGTTCTCCATCATTCTCCTAGTCTGAGCTTGAGTCACCTTCACCCTACTCCCACCTTATTAGAGATTCATAAATATGTACAATTAAGATCAGAGTGAATTCTGGGATAAACACCCATGTTTGGGGGCCCCAGAGATGACTCAGGTTCCTGTCAATCACATTTGAGATGCAGGAGGAGGGACCTGGGCTGAAGTGCATATCCTTCAAATTCCAAAAGCCTGACTTATCTGTATATTGCTGCTGTTGCTGTTTCTGTGACTTGTGTGAAGTGCTCTTGCTTTTGTGTCATCCCAGCACCTTTTTCTGTTTGTGCCTTGTCTTTCGTCAGCACAGACTCGCCCTGAACACAACTTCTTGTGACCTTCAATAAATGTAGCTGCTAGCCACTTCCTATTGGGTGTACATGTGGCAATTCTTTCCTCATTGTACTTAAGAGCCTGGACTAAGCCTATATCAGGCCATTCTATGGTAACATTTTCTCATTTCAAAACTTGCAACAAGGCTTCTGAATCAAAATAGTACTGGCAGTAAGACAGGCATGCAGACCAATGGAATAGAATAAAGTCCAAAAATAAAACCCCATATAAAAAACCAAATGATTTTTGACAAGAATGCCAAGACCATTCAATGGAAAAAGAACAGTATCTTCAACATATGGTGCTTGCAGAACTAGATATCCACATGCAAAAGAGTGAAGCTGAATCCTTACCAAACACCATGTAGAAAAAATCTAAAGTAGATCAAAGACTTAAACTAAACACTTTAACAAAGACTAAAACTATGACACTTTTAGAAGAAAACATGAGCAAAAGCTTCATCACATTGGGTTTGTCAATAATTTTTTAGATGAGATACCAACGGCACAAGCAACAGAAGAAAAAAAAATTTGGGCTTCATGAAATGTTTACAACTTATGCATCAAAACACAGTATCAGGAAGAAGCCATGCTGGGTCTGGGAGGAGTATCACAAGAAGTCAATTCGCCCTTCCTATGAGCTGTGCAAACCATGCAGGGTCCAGGAATAGAGAGAAGCCAGTTTGCCCTTTTTGTGAGTCGGCAGAAGCCAAGCTGCATCTGGGAGAAGTATAACAAGAAGAATTTGCCCTTCCCATAAGCTGACCAGCTTGTGGGCTGAGAGTCAAGAACACCACGCCTCTTCCCACACCCATTCTGTAAGCAACAAGCTGATTCGGAGGACAGGCTGAGTTGATAGCAACTGAGGTACAAAAACAACTTAACATCTGTATTGTTTGACTGAGCTTATAAACTTAAGGCCAGTAGTCTGAACATCTATTAAGAGAATAACAGTATGCAATATAGCAAATATGGGGAATTTGCTTTTGTCTTTTGAGGTCCAATAATGTTCTGTTTTGTTTTGTTTCATTTTATTGCTTTGTTTTATTCAATGTTCTGTTTTGATTGGTTTTACTTTGTTCTGTTTTGTTTGATTTTACTATGTCTGATGGTATGGGCAGCAATTTTGAAGCTAGCAGGAGTCATTATGGTAGCCATTGTTGATTTCCCATTATCCTGTTTTGAAGTCCTGTATCACTTTCACTGTTTTGTTTTGATTGGCTTTATTCTGCTTTATTTTATTAGGTTTTATTATCTTTAAAATAATTTTTAAAAAAGTTATCAACAGAGTTAAAAGGCAACTCACAGAATGTGAGGGAAGCCTAAAAGGGATTAGCATCCAGAATATATAAAGAACTCCTAAAATTCCATAAAAACAAACAACCTAATACAAAAAAGAGAAAAAGACTTCAATGGCATTTCTTCAAAAAAAGATATACAAGTGGCCAATAAGCTTATGAAAAGATGGTCAACATCATTAATCATTAAGGAAATGCAAATCAAAACTACATAAACCCATTATCAAGAAACAACAGTAAGGATGTGAAGAAATTGGAACCCCTGCACACTATAGACAGGAATGAAAATGGTACAGCCACTGTAAAAAAAAGTATGACAGTTCCTCAAATGCTTAAAAGTAGAATTACCACATGATCCATCAATGCAGGGTCTCAGATATCTATATACCCCTGTTTATAAGAGCATTTATTCACAATAGGTAAAACATGGAAGTGACCAAACTGCCCATCATGGATGAATAGAAACAAAATGTGGTATACGCAATAATGGAAGATGATTCAGCTTTTAAAAGAAAATACTGATCTATGCGATAATTAGACAAACCTCAAAAACATGACATAAAGGAGACACAAAAAAGACAAATACTGTATTAATTCCAGTTACACTGATATTTAGAGTTGTCAGAATCATAAAGACAACAGAAAAGTGGTTGCCAGGGACAAGGGTGATCGAGAAAGCAACAGTTATTTAGTGGTATACAATTTTAGTTTTGCAAGATAAAAAGGTATAGAGAAGCACAGTGGTAATAATTGAAAAGTGTTATGAATGTACCTAATATCACTGAACTACATACACTTAAAAATGGTTAAAATCATAAATTTCATTTAGTGTACTTAAAAAAACACAATTAAAACTGGAAATGTGAAACAAAATGAGAGTTCAATACAGTATACAAGTTTTTAGTTTTCTCTAATCACCATATTAATTTCATTATTTGCTTACATGTTTGGTTTCTCAGGGAACCAAATCCTTTTAAGGTTAATTTGGTTTTTAATTCAATGGTGTAAAACTGTTTTTTATAATTTATAAGGGGTGATCAAATACATAGTGAATGTTTAAATTTTAAAAATTTATTACTGTAAGAAGGGGAGGAGAAGGGGAAGTTAAAAAAAATCAAGATGTGTTTATGTACATGAACCAACACCCCATGATGAATGTAATCACTATATACTGCAAACATGTACTAATAAAAAATTTAAAATTAGCAGTCTACTGTATTCTTTCACAGTAGTGCACTCTTACACTGTAAAGTATACTTCTTTTCCTACTTTCACTTGGTCCAAACTTGCTCTGCAGAGCATATTTCTTTTCCTACTTTTTAATAAAATCAAAACCTTCCTCGCTTTTGTGCTTGTCTTTACCAATTCTTTGTTCAGGACAGAAAGAACCTAGCAACCACCTCTAGAAAGAGACTCCAGCAACCCAAAACCAAGTAACATATTTAGTAGAGCCAGACAAAAATAAGGTCCTTTTAGGCACTTTTTAAAAAAAATTTCACTCTCTGAAATCTATGAGCTCAAGCCAAGGCAGACTCCAAAACATGCCTTTCTGCTGCTACACGCGTATGCATCAATCTGGAGAAAAAAAAATAAAGGTGGCTGTGGACAAATAAGCAATCATCTATAAAGTACGAGCAAGAAATTCTACAACTCCTAGAGGCAGTCTATCTTCCCAAGCAGGTCACCATCATTCATTATAAGGAACATCAAAGAGACACATCTAAGATCTCTCTGGGAAATCAAAAGACTGATAAGGAGGTAAGAAAGACAGTCTTATAGCCAAGGCCCCAATCTTATTCCCAGTTCCTAAGGCACCATTCAACTGGTTATCCCTCAAGGTATGTAGTGCACACCTATAAAAACCTACATGAGAAATGGCCACTTGAATTTTCACAGGACTAGGACTAATGGCAATCACCTGACAGGCCTACAAAGCCAGCCCACTGTGTGCTTACAATAACCCTAGCAAACTCAGACCACCTCCTTTGTTAGAACCTATACAGAAGAAAGAGACACACCCTGGAGAGGACTGGCAAGTAACCACTACTCACATGCTACCACGGTGGGGG
>RJWT010008587.1:0-26124 GCA_004365215.1 Cuniculus paca | reverse complement strand
ATCCCAGGAGAATGAAGTTAGATCATTGTGAGTGTGTCCTTGAAGGGATATTCTGACCCCAGAATGTGCTGTTAATATCTTTGCTTTCCTCCTGTGAGTTAAATATGTCTCCTTTTCCATGTACTCCTGCCATGGTATACTGTGCTACCACAGACCAGAGCAACAGGGCCAAGTGACCATGGACTAAAACCCCTGAAACCGTGAGCTACCATATACTTTTCCTTCTTTTAAATTGATTCGCTTATACATTTTGGCATAGCAATGGAAAACTGACTAACACATCAGTCTTCTATTGAGAATGGTTGCTTAAAGACTTGAAGGCATTGCTTCTTGGTTTACAAAGGCTAGTTAAAATACTTCCCATCCAAATCTAAAATATTTCCCATTTATCCAAGTATGATCCTGTACCTAAAAAGTTTAGTGGTACTTGCTTCAGAGGGTCAGCTCCTGGCACCCACAGTCTTACTTTGCAGACAGCAAGATAACTCACTAGACTCCATATATAAGATGCTTTGACACATTTCTGTATCATTTCCTTGGATTATAGCATATTTCCCTATCTGTTTCTCTCAGAAACTCATATTTGCCTTTTAATGATAAAGATGATGATGGTGGTGACTAATAGGAATTGGATACTGAAACTGTTTTACCAAAAACTGTTTTAAGCACTTGACATGCATTAATTCATTTAATTCATCAATAAGGTTATGAGGGAGCAGGAGACACTACTGTTCTATGGAGGAGGAAACTGAGATGTCAGAAGTCAGGTCACTTGCCCACAGATCCACACTGCTGCCTTCTGGTAAACCTCAGAACTTCTGGAAGTAGCCTGTTATTCTCTTTCCTCAGACAACAGAGTACACTTAGATTATATCACATTTCTTAAAAGGTGGAGGAGACCTCCTTTCTACCTAAATGTGGGAACCTCTAGTGCCAGAGGTCATACATTTTGCATTTCTGACAACCTCCCAGGACACATCCCCAGGCTCTGGTGCTGTTAAGCTTAAGACTCATACAGTGTAAATGAATTCAATTGCTGGGTTTCCAGCAAGTAGCCAGCATGGCTATTGTTGAAGTGCATCCATTCTTTGAGCTTCAGGGAACCTCCTGCCTTAATTTAGGGGTTGTTGACTCAAGAAGATGTATCCTTGAAGATTCCAGAATTCAGAACTCTTGCTCAAAGGTTTGTTTGACTTAGGAATGGTGGAGATAGGGCAGGTTTTTGCACGGACGGTCTCCCTGAAAAAGACTAGACATTCAAACCAAGAAAAACCAAGAAATCTGTTTCTATAATGATGGCAAAAAGAATGATATCTCTGTGCCAAAGTGTTATAAGTTTTCTATGGTGCAATATTAAACACTTCTTAGTTGTAGGGAAATGTATCATCTATGTTGCTAGCTTTAAGAGTGAAGGCTAAGAGAGAATATAAAGAATATATTAGACATCCTTTATCTTGAGAGATTCAAAGTTTCTTCTCTCCTTAGGTTTAGGGTCCCAAGATGAAAACATAGTTAATATTCTAGTCCCTATTTAAGAGTCACCACTGGTTAAGAGAGGCAGAAGTCTAGAGATCATCCAGTTCAACCCAACTGAAAGAAAATCTTAGGCATAAAATTATGATAAGCAAGAAGAGATTAATTCACTGGGAGACACTGCCATCTTGCAAACCTTGTGTAAGGAGTATATTTAGGTCATAGGGACACTGGAATTAGGAACTCCATTTAACCAGAATTAGATCTTTGTCTTTAATTTCTGTATGACATTTTTGTTCTCTCAGGTTAATTTCTTCCATACATCCTAGAACAGATATAACTATGGTTCTCACCATTTTCCATGGCTACCATCAGAAAGCCATCTATAAAAAATACCACCATTATTCTGTAGCTCTAGAAATTTTCTAGGTTAGCTGCTAAAACCATGCCAGCAGGTGAATTTTCACTTTTTAAAGCTTCCTCTTTTGTGTTCTTCCAAGTCTTCAGTTTTCCCATCAGTTGATCAAACACTTTACCTTTTTCTAATACTAAATTCTAAACCTCTGGCTGTATGTCTGTGAAAATTTGCACCCACCCCTGTCCTTTCCCATCATCACTCACCATATTCTGCAGGAATTTCTGTTCCCATCAGCCTTGGAACTAGTTCCTCGCCCTCCCTGTTGCACTCTCTGCATCAGCCCAGTGACTCACTGACCAGCCGCCCAGCACTCCTGGACATAATTCCCAGCAGCAGGCTCTTGGCTCTATGCTCTTAAGGTGGCCGCACACTGGGCTAAATAAGCTGCTTAACAGCATGGGAAGGGACGGTATTTAGAGTGCCATGTCTTTTTTAGCTATGCTTTAATAGGAAGCTGATTTGGTAACATGTTTGGAAGATGTCCTTAATTTGCTACCTGGAGATCCATGACTATAGGAATAAAAGGAAAGAAGTTGCACTGTGGCTTCTGTGTCTCCTTTGTGCTTCTTAATGCCTAACACTTAAGAGGTGTTTTGTCTTACCTCCGAAGCCCCTCAGAATTTATGTACTGCTACCTGGAGTTGGCCCTATGCAGGGGCATAGACTTACTGCTCAATGGATGGAGTTTTAAAGATTTTTGCAGGTGTGGCATAAAACCACCATTGATCAGATTGGCCGTGAGCTACGCTGGGACACCAGGGTAGAATGATGAGGGGACTGAAGAAGCTGATGGCATCAAGGATAAAGGGAAACTACTAGTTATTGAGTTGGCCTAACAATAAGCCTTCTAGGAGTTCCAAGAATCCATCCAAAGGGATACAGAAAGTTCTCGATCTGAGCCAGTGCTGATAACCAAGATAACTTAATCCTGTGAGTCCTGTAATGCTGCAGAGGTTTCCAGGCAGCAATAACAGCAAAGCTGATCACAAAGCAGATTATGATGATATAATCTTGTTTTCTGATGATGGATCATGTTTGAGAGCATAAGCTTTGGAAGCAGACAGCCACGAGTTCAAATGCAAGCTTGACCGTTTCCTGGCTTTGTGAACCTGAGTGATTAACTTGACCTTTCTAAGTTTCTGCCTTTCTTATGTGAAATACAGTAATGAAAACAGCAACGATCTCACTGGGCTCTTTTGAGAATGACGTGCAAAATTGTTTAACATGGCACCTGAAACATAGCAAGCTATTGTTACTTATAATTATTCATTCATTCAACACCTCATTAAACAAATATTTATTGAAGATTTACTGTGTGCTAAACAGTGTACCAAGTGGTTGTTGTTATTGCTATTACTATTGTGGTTTCTGTGGTCATCATCAGGCATTTCCTACCTGGTTGCAGCAACTCTTTAGGCAAAAGGTGAACATTGCAAGCCAATCTGGAATTAGGAGAAGGAGGCTGGGGTTTGGGAAACCAAATCTGAGAGTGTCATATTGACTGAGTTACCTCAGGTGACCTAGGGAACCCCAAAGCACTGTTTGAACATATGAGTACCCCGATGCCTCCCTAAGTGTGTTGGTAAGACCATGTCCCATGTATGGAGTAATTGCAGCTAATGGAATAAATGCAGGTCAGGTTTGTAGTTTCCATATCTGATATGGTTTGCGGATATGGAAGACTTGTCAGAGCCTAGTTCATTGTAACCGGGAGAGGAAGAAGCAGAGGCAACACCCCCTCAGACTAGTGAACCCCAAATGAGAGGAGGAGTGAGAGGTTCTTTGAAAATAGGAAAGATTTTGACAGTATGGAGTGATGGAAAGTGTGGTATGCAGGTGACAGTTTTCACTGTTTCTTAACATGTTGCAGAACTACTTCTGAAGTCTGACTGCTTCTTATGAGCTGATTTAACTTTGGCAAATTCTTTTCTTTGAACTTCTGGTAAATGTGAGTTATGATAACAATTACTAGCTTATCTAGTGTGTGTATTAAATGAAATCACCACAGAAATGTTTTCATGGAAAGTAAGCCACAGTTTCAAAGTGTCCAGGAACTGTGTATTAGAATGCCTTGATATAGATATTTAAAATACACATTTATTCCTGTTATGATCTCTGTACTCCTGTAATCTGCTCAGCAGTTTTCCACAGAACTGCTGTGTGATATTTTCTTCATTTTTATTGTTAGTTTTGTCCATTTTCCCACCCTGTAGACTCCATAAGGGTAGAAACTTGCTATCGTGCCTACAACCCCTACCACCATCCTTATAAAGAAAGAATAAATGAATGAATGAATGAGCATTTCTAGAAGTGAGTCCTTAAATTAGTCTTTCCTATGGTCACTACAAGGGATTCTAAAACACACTCAATTTTGAGAACTGGCTTAAAGGGTACTTAATCAACACTGCTTATTCTTTTCCTTTCCTTCTTCCTTATGGACGTTTTCAAAAATGTTATTCTCAACAACCATTTTGAAGAAGGCAAGAGACAATAGGGTAGCCATTGTTAATCTCCTGCTGTTCTGTTTTGAAGACCTGTATTGCTTGCAGTGTTCTGTTCTGAAATGCTATGTTGTGTTTGACTCTATTCTGTTTTGTTTTGTTTTGTTCTCTTTTAAAAAAATGTTATTCTCCTTTATATATATGTAAGGTAAACAGCATGATATTTTGTTAGACATAGTGAAATTATGACATATTAATGTATCTTTCATTCTCACCTATTTTTTGCTTGGTAAGAATTCCTGAAATCTGTTAGCAAACTTTTAGTATGTAGTACAATAATTTTAACTATAGTCCTTATGCTGAAATTAGGTCTCTAGACCTCATCATTCTTCCTAACTAGAAATTGGAACCCTCCATTCTACTTTTCCCCATTTTGGCCTCCTCCTCTCCTCCCACCCCTTGTAATCACCGTTACAGCTTCTGTTTCTCTTTGACTTTTTGTTCATTTGTTTTATTTGTTTAAAAATAATGTTACTAAAGAGAGAATGACAGAGTAAACAGCTCTAGGAAAGCACAGGTGTATCCCTCATAGTCCCCAAACTCTGTTACAAAAGTGGAAAGGTACTGGGATTGGCTTTAGTCGATGTATTCTGAAAGAGAACAGTGTGAGGCTCCTGGACACTGGCCTCTTATAACTGAGTACCTGGGGGTGTAAATGTCCTGGGGACTCTCAAGGCAGCAGCCTGTCTACAAGGTCTATCTTTTGCTCAATTAGAGCGAGTCCTGACTTTTACCCAAGTCCTGACTTTTACCCACTAGAGGTTATGATCAAATAAGATACAGCTCCCACCCCAGCAGGACTGACAAGTATTCAGAACCTGCTTCCTGGGCTAGACTGGCTCTGAGCTGAGAAGAGAGAGATCCACCTGCCAAACCTGGGAGACACCCCAGAAATCAGACCAGTGGATAACTGAAGGCCATGGATGGTGGGCTGGGGTGTCTCACAAGGTATGCCAGGGTTTGAGAAAGTCAGGGGAGAGAACTGGCATGCATGGTACATGCATCATCCTATTATTCGTACATTATCTTTTGTGGCTTAAAAGATTTTGCCGGCTACTAGTTGTGTCACTTCAGGTTTATGACTTTCCCCTCTAGGCCAGCCATAAACTAGGGGTGGTAATAACATTATCTCATGGGGGTTATCCTGAGGATGTTATGAAGGTCTGAGCACTCTCTCTGGCTGATAGCAAGTGCTAGATTTTCTTTTTTTCCTTTTTAACTGTTAAATTCCAAGCACTTCAAGGGAAGTTAAAGGGGAGCATCCGATGGGGGAAGGTGGCTACTATGGACGCAAAAGATATGGCTTGGGACAGGGGCCAAAGGAGGGAACTGCTCAGTTTGGGGAATTTTAGAGCCACTTGACTTAAGAGGCTCAAACTAATCAAGCCCTCTTGACTCATCATGGAACTTGCAATCAGGGCATCACCTGCTCACCTGCTGCTCTGCCCTTGGGGAGCTGTCAGAGCCAATCACTGGGCATTGTTTTCTCAGCTCTTCTGTAGGAGAAGCTCTTTGGGTAGGGGAAAACCTGGCCTAGAGACAGAAAGAGGGAGGGAGGAAGGGGAAGACTTGCAGAATTCCAGCCCTAGGATTTAGATTTGGATTGCCTAATACAGATCTTCAGTTCTCTCAGGAGACTAAGGACTCCATGTGACTCAACAAGGTCACAGAGAAAGTTAGATTTTGGGGATGGGGTAAGAGAGCAATCACCTTTAGGAATTATCCCACTTAAATTCATTCATTAATTCAATAAATATTCTAATTATTTCAATAAGCATTTAAATTTGTTCACTCATTTACTCAGTAGTAAGCACCCTACTTACTGCCTATTATGGATTTAGGTACCCCAAGGCCACATGCGGGCAGATTTTGTTTTCAATTCCATATTCTTTTCAACAACTCATGTTTTCTTCTCTAAAGATTCAGTCATTCCAATGGAAACTACTCAGATCCAGGTGGGGGCCCTGGGAAACATTCATGTCAATCCATTTCCATCCCCTTCTCCATCCTAGAAGTCACTGGGCCCGAGAAATTGCTTAGGACACCAAGAAAGCATGGATCAGATTGGAGTCAGTGGAATTTAGTTTATTTGAATTGACTTGAACTGAATGAAATGGAATTACTAAACTAAATGGAAATAATTGAATTGAAATATAGCAAATTGGATTGAATCAAGATTAATTGAAATAAAATCAATTGCAAATGTATTGAATCATGGTGCTGCAAGAGATTTGAACACACCCTTCCTCACCCTACTCATTGACAGTGAGCAAAGACAAACTCAGGAAAAGGGACAGGCTGAAACCAAGGGTTAATGACTTTCCCAAGGTCAAAGAGAGAGGCAGAGTTAGGCTGCAAAGCTAGGCAGCGCAGCTCCCAACCCTGCACATTTCCCACTGTGCCATACTTCCTGAATTGATAGGTTCCAATGCTGGATTTCTGAAAACAAGGCCAAGAGTCAATAGAAATCAGATGGTGAAAAAAGACTTTGGAAAGAAATACCTAATTATTCAATTTTAGTAACTTTCTAAGAAACACTCCTGCTTGTCCCGTCTCTTCTGAGTTTGGCTTTCCATGGTACTTCCTGGATGGATTGTGGTGGGCAAACAATCAGAAACCTGGGGACTCCAGTGGCAATGGAAGGAATGTTCTTTGGGGTGATGCTTTCTGAAAATGTGTTTATTTTAAGGAATAAAGATGTGGCATTTGCAGCTGAAGGTTCTCCTTGAATTCCTAATCACAGGTCATTATGCCTTGATATCTACTGTTAGTGTTATTCTTCGGAAAATGTTTAGAAAAATCTTCTATTAAAATACTATTGTATTACAGCTGAACTTGTTTTCCTCCCTTCCCCCAGATGGTCAGAAATGATTATCAAGGCTTAACAGAACATAACTGAATAACTCTTATCCAAAATGCTTGGGATAAGAAATACTTTAAGTTTCTAATTTTCTTGGATTTTAGACTATTCACCTATACAGAATGGCCTATACTCGGGTCAGGATTCAAGTCTAAGCATGATGATCATTTACGTCTCATATACACAGGCTGAAGGTAATTTCATGCAGTATTTTTAGTGTACCTATATCTTAACACATTATATGAGGTCAAGTGTGGGATTTCTGTTGGTGGCATTTTATCAGCACTCAAAAATTTCAAACTTGGAACTTTTTGGATTAGAGATGTTCAACTCATCCAAAGTTTCACACATAATTGTAACAACTCTGGGAGATAAGCTGGGTGGACTTGATTCCATTTTTCAGAGTGGGGACTGAGTCCAGGGATTTTCAAAAGTTCACTTCAGGTCATGCAGTAAATCAAAATTAAAGGAAGATCCAGATCCTTACTCTGGGCTCAATGAATCCAGAGCTCTTTAGCACATATTATAAACTGATGATTTTACAACGCAACAAATTTTCTCATGACCATTCCTAGGTTGTGTGGGCTGGGAGTGGCAGAAGTAATGTGGTGAGGCTTCTCAAAGCCAAGAGTAGCTCCAGTCATTTCACAGAATTGAGCCGCCGATTGGGGGCAACCTCTGGAGTGTGTAATCATCCTAATGAGCCGTGGCGCTTGTCAAGGTATGTGGTCTGGATGCTTGTTGCTGTGATATAGAGATAATTGGCCCTGCCACAGGAACGGCAAACTGGCCCACAGGCTTTTAGCAAACCGCAGGCTGGACAAAATGACACATCAAGGGATGCTGCCAGCTCTGCTGACTCCAGTTTCTTCAGTGTTTATTATCACAGCCGTTACTTACCACCAGGTCCTAAAACCAGGGGCCATTTTGGAAGGGATGGATGATACGTTGGAGATAAGAGTCTTGCACTAGTAGGTCTTTATCTTAACCTAGTTTCAAATGAAACTGAACTAAATTTAGGAAGAATGGTAAAGGGGATTTATAATCACCTACCTTACACCCATATATCTCCAATCCTGGGGAATAGTGGGGTCCACTTCAGGGCGCGGCCCTACAATGAGCTCATCATAAAACCCATTCTAGGAGCCTCAGTTTTTAATTTCAGTTTCCATTTTTACCCCAGTTCCAGTAACTGGGTTGTTTTCTAGGCTTCTTATTATCGTGGCCAGCTTTGCATGCCAGTTCATGCCACTTGAATATAATTCTTTATTTCACTAGTATTTTATGAGCATGATTTGTTCTTCATCTTAGGGATATGGTGGTGCAAAGGACAGTGCCTTCATAGAGGTAGAATCATATGGGCATGCAAGTAAGCAAAAATCAAAGGGAAGCACATTATAATATGAAATAGAAAGTATTGTGATGACAGTGGAAAAACATGAGAGATGGTATTTTATATACTCTTTATTAGTACATTGTTATAGTACATAATGTTTACACTACTCATGAGCAGTTGATAGGTGTACATAATATATTCGAATTCCTTTTCTAATTCCCTTTCCCTTTCTTTCCTTCCCACTGTCTCCATCCTTTTCATTTGAGAAAGATCTATCTCCTTTCTTCCTATTGTCTATCTTTTATTTTTCTTTTATAATTTGGGTTTTTCATACAAGAGAAAACTTGTGATATTTAATATCTGATTTATTTCACTTAACATTCCAAACTCGAGGTTTATCTTCCTACAAATGACTAATGTCTGTCTTTCTCTATGGCCATGTAGTTCTCCATTGTGTATAAATACCATATTTTCTTTATCCATTCATCTGTTGATGGACATATAGGTTGCTTCCAAGATTCAGCTTTTATGAATTGTACTGCTATAAACACGGGTATGTATGCATCACTATAATATAATGTCTTTAAATTTGGGAAGAAGATATCAGTAAGAGAAACAGCTGGATCAAATGGAATGTCTAGTTTCAGTTTTTTGAGAATCTCCATACTGGTTTCCTTAGTGTTTGCACTAGTTTACATTCCCGCCAAAAATGTACGAGGGTTCCTTTTCCCCCTCAACTTTGCCAACATTTGTTGTTATGTGGTGTCTTGATGATGGGCAGTCTTTCTGGGGCAAGATGAAATCTCAGTATGGTTTTAATTTGCGTTTCTATAATGGCCAACTATGTTGAGCATTTATTCATGTAATTTTTGGCTATTTGTGCTTCTTCCTCTGTGTAGTGCCTGTTCATTTCTAATTTAGATTGGGATTATCAGAAATGGTCTGCCAGGGGATCTGTCATTGCAACCAAGACATGTACAGTGGAAGAGTAGGACCTGCTCTTAGCTAGTGTGGGGGAAGAGAAGTGTTCCAGGTGAAGGCAGCCAAGGGTGCTGACGTAGAGATGTGGGCAGTCATTAAAAGGCCAGCAAGGCTGCAATGCCATGAGGAAGGAAGGCAGAGATAAGAACTGAAGGCAGCAAGGGAGCTGGGCTGCATCCGTGGCATAACTTTGGAGGCTAACGTAAAATCGCTGAAGTCCTCAGTCCTGTCTGTGTTCTGCGAAGTTTTCCTGGTATCAGGGGCCTGTTGACATGATGTCCTCCATGGCCTAAAGATGGCTTCCTCTTTGCTCTCATCCAGCAATCCTAAAGTCAATTGATTATGACTGTAAACTTCTTTCTTGAGGCTTCACAGTACAAGCCAAGAGCATCCTTTAACAAGGTTAAAGGCTACATTATGGGCTAACAAAACACTATATTTTATTCCTGGATTTTTTCTCCCTCTGCCCCAGTGGTGGCAAATTCCAGTCCAGCTCAAGGCTGGTACCTGCTGATGCCTTTTCTTTGCCCCACTGGGTATACGTTACTACTGTTTGCACGGGTGATTCTCAGAAGCATTCTGCAGGATGACTTTACTAGTATAAAACAGGAGCCCTTTGTCATGGAGACTGCAATTGGAAAAAAAATTGAATAATTGATGTACTTTCTTCATTACTGTTGGTGAGTGAAATTGGCCCCAGCCAGTGTTCTAGGCATATTCCTCATCTGTCTGTCTGTCTGCTTGACTTCCCCATCTCTCTTTCTCTCCTGCATACACATGCACACATTCTTTCTCTCTAGCCACATTTTTTTTTTTTTGGTACTGGGGATAGAACTCACGACCTCATGCTTGCCAGGCAGGCGCTTATGCCACTGAGCTAAATCCCCAACCCTTGTCTTTTTGAGACAGGGTCTCACTATGCCATTCAGACTGGCCTTGAGCTCACTTTGTAACCCAGGCTGGTCTTGAACTCGCAATAATCCTCCTATCTCAGTCTCCCGAGTGCTGGGTTTACAGGAGTGCACCACCACGCCCACCTCCAGCCACATTTGAAACCTGTAAGCATTTGTACACACTGTTAGCCTCTTCCAGGTCTATATATCCTTCTTTCCCTTTTCCCTCGACAGACATCTCAAAAGACACCTTTTGAGAAGCTTCCTGATGACTTCAGGAGTTTAAGGTGTTACTTGGTGGGGTCCTGTGTTACCTCTTCCCTCTCATTTGTGTACTCTAACTGATTCTGAGCCTGCTGTGTTCTACTTGGAAGGATCTGTCTGCCTCCAGGTCTGGAATAAGTGATTGGATTTGTTGTCTTAAGCTTTGCTGCAAACTCTTCTTGGGCTCAGATTCTGATCCCATCCCTTACTAGCTATGAGTCTTGAAGCAAATTATTGAAGTCTTATGGGCCTTTGTTTACTCATCTCTACACTGGATTGGCCATAATGCTCACTTATTAACATTGCCTTAAGGAGATAATAACTGCCAATTCATGCCCTTGCTTATCCTTTCATTCCTCTAAGGAGCAACCCCAGTGAGTAAAAAAAAAAAAAATATGTATTCATTCCGCCGACTTTCCACAAGGTTGTGACCTATTTCTCATCACTCCCATTTCATCTACCATAATTGCTCAGAAAAGCAAGTGCTATGCCATTTAAATTACACTGCCCCTCTATTCAAGCTACCTCTGTCCCGTTCCATTCAGAATAGTATGTTTCCAAGATATATGAGTTCTGTCTCCTTTTGTGAGCCTCATACAGTTACATGTTTGGTCCTTTGCTGTTACTTGGGACCATGTGCCTAATTCTGGTCAAAGAGTTATGAGCAAAAGTGACACTGACTATGAAGAGTATTTAATTGCCAATGCAATATCCTCTAGAAATCTCAATCCCTCTGACAGGGTAACCTAAGTGGTTAGGATGAGAGGAGATTCCCTTATCCTTGAAACTCATGCTGTAGAGTAACCAACACAAACTCTGAAGCTGCAGAGATTCTGAGATTGTTTGTTACTGCAGCATAACCTAGCCTTACACAACTGATTGCCCTTTGTGCTATTTATTCTTATCTGTTAAAATGGTTGTTTGTTATTCTTCAGTATCTATGCTTCGTTTTTCCATAATAAGAGAATCCTTCTCCCCGCTAAGAAATGTCTACAAAGCAATTAAGACTACTATCTTCTGTCCTCTGACAGGTGATATGAGCATGAGAAAAACTCCGGCCAATAAGATATGAGAAGTGAAGTTTGCCAATTCTAAGCCTCACTGTTAGAGTAAGATGTACCCTTTCCTTCTTGCTGGCTAAAAGGAGTAAATGCTGATCGTGTTTTTTTTAAAATTCTTTTTTATTTTAAAAAGCAAAACAGAAAAAAAGGGTAGAAATGATAAAGAATTTCAAAAACTAGTAGGAAATTAACACCAGTTAGTATGTTGCATATTGTTATCTTAGCAGTAGCTGTTCAGGTTACAAGATCTAGGCGTAAAAAAGTGATCAAATAATCAAACAATGACAGAATGAACTGTTCTTTTTATTTCTTTTTTTTGTGTGTGTATGTGGCACCAGGGATTGAACAAACTATTCTTTTTAATCAAAATAAAAAACTGAAAGAGAAATAAGATTCAAAACATATAATAGATATTTTAGTAATGAAAGGGAAAGAAAGTGCTCAAGAGGAAAGAACAGCTGGGATAGGGAAAAGGAGAATAGGAAGAAAGGAAAATATATGTATACATATATAAATGTGTGTATGTATACGTATATAATATAGATAACTATACATTTTTAACTGGCTAGAAAAGGGAAATGCCCTAAATATGACAGAGTAAAAAGAAAGGAACCAGTATTTTGGACACTATGGAATTTCTCCACTGTTATATGATTAAAAAGAAACCATTTAGTGTAAACTAACATTATTTGGGGCCTCTCTTGTATTCTTCAAGTCAGTGTTCACCAATGCACTATTTAAGTTGCCTTATTCATTTATTTAATTGAATACTGTCTATTTCCACTGCCCCAGTACACATATGCACACACAAACATACTACGTTCTGAGATAACAGAAATTATTTCTTATTCTTTACCATATCCATGGTTTTGTGTAGTGCCTTTCATAGAATAAATTCTTTAAAAATATTTGTTGAATAAGTGAATTCAAATGATATATAGTAATAACTGAATGAATCGTTATTACAAGTTTCTTTATTGTCCATCATATAGATTTGACTATATGACAATTCCTAAGGCTTCTGACATTTCTTTTGCTTGTATGAACATTTCACATTGTCTTTATTTACCAAATTCCATTAAGAACAAATTTGTCACATGTCTGAGGCACTTAAAATATGATCGCTACAAAGAACGTTAGTGGTTACGTGGCATAACTTATATTTTATAAATGTGTGGAAAAGCTCAGAAGCGAGGATTAACCTTCCACCAGTCATACAGTTAATTGGTGAAGAAGGTTCTAGAAGTCAAGATTCTTGCTTTTCTGTGAATCTGTTTCTTGCCACGTCATCAGATATTCCAGTTCTTCTTGGGTAAGGTATTGTTTGATCAACATTAATAGATATGCTTGGACTGTATTACGTAGTATTGCTGACATTGGGATTTTGTAGTTATTATGTATCTCATTTACTTTTCCTTCAGTTGGACATAATATCTGACAGCCACAATTTAAAGGATGAAGGGTTTACTTTGGCTCTTGGAAGTTTCAGTCCATAATTAGCAGGCCCAATGCAGACATGGTAGAAAAGCTTAGGTGGAGGAAAGTTGCTCACAGCATGCAGGCAGGAACCAGAGTGGTGGGGGCGCAGAGAAGCTAGAGAAGGACATTTACCCTTCTAGGTCTTGTCCTCAGGGACCTGCATCTTCCTATTAGACCCCACTTCCTAATGGCGAGTCAGCTATAGCATCACCATGAGCCAGTCATCTTACAAAAGTCCTGCTTTGGAACACATCAGAGTTTTGTGGGTAATTCTTGATGTAAACCATAACACTGTGCAATACAACAACATCTACAATCTTTTTTGAAACTAAGGACTTCTCTATGTTTGAAACTCAAGAAAAGTAAATGACCAAAAGCTTCCCTGGAGGTGGGATGAGTGGTTCCTTAGATTTCCACATAGTATTGAAGCCCTGAAGGTTGAAATTATATCCCTGATCGCATTTGGTCCATGTAGACACATGAGAGAGAAACTTCTGCTCTTCTCCAAGGAAATGATGCTCCTGAAGAAGTGAGTAGTTTTGGAAAGTAAACAGTCCCACATTTCTGGAGGTATCCTAGTGAAGCCTGGGATATAGGTGACAAAGTTCAGGGACCAGTGGGTTTCAATAAGATCTGCTGTCAAGACTGAGAGCAAACAATGCAATCCAACAAATACAATAAAACCAAGTACAATCAAATCAGGTAAGTGGTCTGAATCTCCTTTCTTTTCTAATTTTATTTCTTAGACAGGAGAAGTAAAAGCAAAACTATGAAAAAAAAAAAAAAGAAAAAAGAGCAAGCATGACACCGAACAGATCAGATGCTCAATAAATGTCCTTGAAATCAGGTAGTCTGACCCCCTTTTAGTTTTATGCAGTTGTATCTCTTTCTCTCATTCCCCCTGATTCCTCTCAGTTATACACAGTTAAAAGGCAGATTTCCAATGTCATCTAATCCCAAAGATGACCAGAGAAGATTTTGCCAGCAAGATCTCTATTGAAACATAGTTGTCTGGTTAAATGCCCACAGTGCATTTCAATATATTAACTGTTTTAAGATGTTTCGTGGTAAAAACAAAACAAAACAAAACAAAACAAAACA
Source organism: Cuniculus paca (assembly GCA_004365215.1). Classification (NCBI taxonomy): domain Eukaryota; kingdom Metazoa; phylum Chordata; class Mammalia; order Rodentia; family Cuniculidae; genus Cuniculus; species Cuniculus paca. Next base: position 11,757 of record RJWT010008587.1, on the reverse strand, counting down.
AAACAAAATGAAACAAACAAAATGACAATAAAACAACCACAACAACACCAGAACAAAGTTGTCAAACTTTTCAATCCCCCATTTTCTCACAATATTTTATGATAGGACTTTTTAAAAATTTTGTATTGCAAATTACAATATGTCAGTGAGCATTCTGGGAATGCCAATATAGCCCAGGCCCATTATTTTGAGCATAGAAAAAAGTAGAAACTCAGAGGAGTGAACATTGTCATTCATGACAGGAATCCAGGTTCTCTAACCCCAAGTTCCCTACTCTACACTGCCCATGAGTGACAACACAGTCCTAAAGCAGTTCTAAATGGCCAACATTTCCTTTAACAGTTCCCCTGCCAATGGCTTGTGTTGCAGAAATGTGTGACCAAGACAATGTGTTGTGAAATAAATGGCTTTACCAACCAGGGGCCAGCCCTGTGCCCCTGCTCATTAGGAGCAATTTGCATGCAAAGCATCAGCATGACAGGCCCAGCAAGGGATTTGTTTAGCTTATTTAGAGTAATGGAGACAAGAGATTAATCACTGAAACACCAACATGCCTTGCTTTGCAGACCTACCTTGCATACCCATCAAGCTGCACCTGATCTAATGCCACCCTGTCTCTGATCTAGATGCCCTGGCTGTGCTCTAACTTGTGTCTCCTACCTTCGGAGTCTGCCCTGAGGCTACGGTCAAGACAGAACACAGACCAACCAACCAAAGGGAGTCAGAAGTCCATCACAGTCTTCTTCAATTTCCCCCTAGATTTCTTTATTCCTCATACACACTGGATTTTGAATCACAAGTAATTTTGAGGCCCAATTTCCTCTAACTTACGGATATAAGCAATCTATCTGTGTCTGTTCTGGTTCCTGATTTTTTTCCCTCTAGTGCTACAGGAATTACTTAACCAGTGACCATTCCCCTTGTTTGTGTTCTGAACTCCCTTATTCTCCCACCATCTTCATTTGCCATTCGATCTGTTCTCCATTACCAGTTTCTCTGTCTCTCTCCATCTCTCTGTCTCTCTGTCAGTGTCTCTCTCTCTCTCTCTCTGTCTCTCTCATTTTAACTCTTCTCAGCCATGGACAGTTATGCATAGCTCTTTCTTTTGCATATATCTATGATATCGTATATATATATATATATATATATATATGACATATAGAGATATATCAGATACAGTAACATCAACTAATTGATGTTATATTCCCTTTAGCTATTCATAAAATTCTTTCAGCTCTTCATATGTGAAAACCTGAAAAAATAGAACATAGCTTCTATTCCTCACCACATTATTTCATCTTCAATTCACTTCAAACAAATTTCTGCCTATTACTCAATGCTAAATTTAACAGCCGTCTTCACATTGCCAAATCTGAGGCACGTTCTGAAGTATTCTGTTTACTTGACCTCTGTACTACTTGGAAAACATTGGATATTCTTTTTGCGATCTTCTCTCGGTTTTCTTTGCACCTGACTGTTCAGTCTTTCTTAGTTTCTGCTGCCATCCCATCCTTGTCTACCTAAAATGTCAAAGTCTTTGTTGCTAGATCTTCTCTTTCATCTTCCGATTTCTCTACTTTGTTCTGTTGTGTTTTGTTCTCATGGTTCATTTTTTGTGGAGAGTCTGGCCATTCCTGTGATTTTAAGCATCATCTACATGACACTGGTGTCAGATTGATTTCCCAAGCCCACATCATCTTCTATGATTAAAGCTGAGCACCAGTCAGTGACCTCGTAACATCTCCCTATGCCTTTAGCTCAGACATATCCTCTTCTGGTTCTTGTACTCTAGTGTTTTCTGTCTCCTAATGTGTTACACCAGAAATTTGGAAGTCTTTTTAACTGTCTTCATCCTCTTTATTTTTGCTACCACAAGTCATTAATTACCAAATCGTACAAAGACTGCGTACGAGATGTAATACCAGTGTGCCCACTTTTCACTATTGTCACTAAAGATAGTCAAGAACTTGGTGCCCTCCTCATCTGCCCCCTACACTGTTGGCTGCAAGTTTTCCACAGTGTTTAAATCACAGATCTGATCATTTCTCAACTCCTTAAAATCTCTAGTTGTCTCCTTTCTCCCAGAGCATGTCACATTCCCTCAGCAAACCTGAATCTCACCCCATTCCATCTTACTCCACTCTGCTTTTATCAAGGGTGCTTAATTCACACTGGCACTTGTTAACTGCTTGGACATGACTTGCACTTTTCTATATCAGGGCCTTTTCACCTACTTCTCTCTTTGTTCTTTTTGGGAATTCTTACCTCTTAGCCCAAAGCAAACACTTTCTAGACCCACTACATTAGGTCATTCCTCCCTCCCATCACACATTTCAAAAGTTCTTATGACTTCCTGTATTTTTATTTATTCTATTACTTATATTATAATTAGATAATTTTTTGAATGGTAAGCAAAGTTTCACATCTGCTTTTCCAAATTGAATGCATCATCAATGAGAACCAGAATGGAATCTTTTGTATTTTACCACTCTGGCACCAGCACTGTGGTTAATACATAAATAATCTCTGTGTAATAAATGCAAGTAGAATAGAAACAAATTAATCTCTCTAAACTTCCTAAGAGAAGGAAAGGAGTTGGCTTCCCCACGATCTCTGGCAGCCCACTCAACTCTAGAGTATTTCAATCTAAGGTTTTCTCTCTGGATGCTGTTGGCTTATCTGGGAAATGAGAAACAGGAGCCCACTGTGCTTCTTTTATAGAGGAACACCTGTGGAGACAGTAGCCAAAAAGGTCTTGGCGAAGCTTTGTAATGGTGACTTTTTTGCTTCAGATTTGCTCTGCAAGGATAAAACAGACTGCTTTGTGATGACAAAACACGATTTGGGGGTTCTGAATTGACTTTATGACCTTGGGAATGTCTAGTTCTCTTCTGGATGCTGTTTCTCCAGTAACGAAGTGAAGCAATTGGACTAGACATGCCTCTAAGGAAGGTCTATTCTTTCCACATCCTTTCTTGATCGGCACATTTATACCAAGGTAGAAATAGCTTCATGAAATGATTCATCAGGTAATTTTTACTTCCACGCAGAATCATTAGGAGATGGCAAAACAGCTCCAAAGGGGGCTACAAGTTGATGGCAATGCAGACTCTGCAGCACTGCATGTTCAGTCCTCAGAAATGACCCAGGGACTTGGTCACAGAGGTCAGGATGTTGTTAGATATAGACCTTGGAACCACTCCCTTTTAGTCTCAGAGCCTCAGTTTCCCCATCCAAAACTTAAGTGTAATAACACTGACTTCAGTGAGTCATAAGGAGGAGCAAATTGAATTATTATTAGGGGAGTCGGTCATGAGTTCCAGAATGTTTCACGTGGGCCATGTTTCTTTCTAATCATTTAAAGCAGGCAGGCACAAAAATCTCTACTGCAAAGAAAGTATAGGGGTCTCTTTATCCTTCCAGGCCAAAGCCTGCTACAGAGCTGTGGAAACAAAGGATAACATTGAAATCTATGCACTTTAGGGCAGCAAACTATCCCCAGCCTACAGCCTGCAGTGCAGAGTACAGTTTTTTTATCCAGAGATGGCAAAACTGGGCATGGAGTAACTTGATACTGCAGGCTATTGTCTCAGAAATGATTTATTAGCTGAGGCTGCTCTGATCTCAGAAGTTTGCTCACTTCCCAGGGTCCCTCTCATCAGAAGGAAATCTTGCCCCCTCTGAGAATGACTCTCTGGAGATTAATACAAAAGTCCATTCTCCCCCTGACAATTCCATTTTTGGCTATGTCCTAGAGTTGTCCTAGTATTGTCCTAGTGTCCACCATGTGGATTGGTTAGAGGGAAAGGGCTCCTAGTAAGAGATATATCTTAAACTGTCTGCTGAAGAATAGTATATTTATGTGTGGTGGAGAACATCGAATATTAACAGTTTAATTCTACATTTGCCATCCTTATAACCTTGAGAAAATCATTTGCTTGTTTTAACCTTTATTTCTTCTCTTATAAAGGGAACATATGAATATCTCTGACGTACAATTGAGTGAAAAATCAAAAGATGAAACATAAGTACAATCTTTAACTCTACCTTAATACATTTTATACAGATTTAAAAGTATCAGTGATTTTTATTCCTTTAGAAGAAGGATGAGGTCAACCAGGTCATACAATTTGAATAATAGCACCTGTCATCAGATAGTTCTCCACTTTTGTTGATGTATTGGTCACCTATTGCTGCATAACTGTTACAGGTAGGTAAGTAAAGTAGTAATATTATAGGTAGACGCTTGAGGGCATCAGTGCAGAGGATGAAAATACAATACAGCTGTGGCTGGAGGTGCATCTGTTGAAGGTCAGGCCTCAAGATAAAGACAGAATGACCAGGCCTACATGCCTCCCCTAGCGATAAGCAATATACTATAATTGGTATCACTTGATCCAATAAAGTCTAGATAGACATCAGTCACCCAGGTGGGTGACCAGGACCTTCCGATTCATCGTTCCCTAAGAAGGTCCTTGTTCTTTCCATGTGCACTTGCAATGTGACCGGCTTCTCCACTGGTTCGATATTACCTAAGTGGCTATACTTGTAATCTTATTGGTTGATCATAGTTTTGACCCATGTCGTACCTACCTTGTGATTTTTTTAACCTCCTCGTGATTTTGCTCTATAAGACTTTCTTTGTCAAGTGGGTCCATAGGAACCCACTTTCGGGTCTCTTCTATCTCTCAGAAGCTATCTCTCACAATAAATATTTCCTACTCCTAACCTCCATTGTCCCTTGGCATTCATTCTTTGGTTTTGGGAAACATGAATTCAGCATATCTGATCTCTAGCAGGTTGGGAGTTCTATATTATTTCCCCTCTATCATAACCATAAGCTGCAAATCTCAGAAGCCATACAACAACTTATCACACAGCCCTGCTGATCTCATCCAGTTCCAAACAGGTGTGAGTAGGGTGAGGCTTACTCGTGTTTCTTGTACTTCATGAACTAACAGATTACCCAGGAGCATTCTTCTCACAGAGCTGAAGAAAGCTAATGGAAACTAAAGATGGCTCTAATTTAACCTAAGAAAGGGCTCAGGGGTCTTTCTCATTACTCTCCTTGGTAGATTCTCAACTATAATGATGATAGATTAGAATATTTTGTAGCACATACTCTCTGTTCCATTTTCCTTTAGGAAAGAATCTAATTTTGTGGTCCACTTTGAGATTGACTTTTGTCCTTTGCTGAGACCAGAGAAAAGTTTCATACATGCCCATGTAGCTTGGTTTGTTCCCTTGAGCTCCTATGAACCACTTTGAGAAGAACAGACGTGAGTAACTGCTCATGCAAGCATCTCATGCATATGAAGTTAACATGCACCCAACACAAAGTCTGGAGTGTGAGTGTGAAAAAATTCTGTTACTGTGAGCCACTGAGCTTTAAAGGGTTTTGTTAAGCAGCACTCTCACTGATGTAGTAATCAAAGTAAATAACTCACCATGACCTCTACAAATATGTGTGGATTTATTTTTTTATTTTTTTACTTAGAGTGTTCTGTTCATCCATGATATCCTCTTTTTCCCTAACCATCTCAGGTGAATGTTTAAAGGGAAATTGTTAGGAAGGTATGTACTAGAGATAAGAACGTATGTGTTTTAATTTCCATTCAGCCGTTTCCCAGCTTGGGAGAGTCATTAACTTTCCTATGCTTAAGTTTTCTCAACTGTAAAATGAGATTAATAATGTCTACCTTTGCAGAATATTGCAAGAACTTAGTATATCATGAAGGTAAACCTTAACACTTACGATATGTTCAGTAGGTGTTTCTAATTTGTGTTACATGTATTTTTAGATAATTTTACTATAATCCTTAGAGTCAAATTCTATTGTCACCACTTTCCAGATAAGGAAACTGAGGCCAAGAGGAATTAATTCATTTTTCTTACATTTAAGTGGTAAGATGAAAACCAGGCTGGTGTTTCTGGTTTCTGTACCGGTACCAGTATAATATACTACTTGAATGATTGCTTGAAATTTCTTTCCATTTACCTATGATGGGGTTTCTTGGTCTGAAATCCATCAGAAATATCTTACTGTAGCCTCTGGATTTTCCAAAGTGTGAGATGCACAAATGGGATTGTCCAGGAGGTGATTTACATGGGACAGGACATAGAAGACACTGAATCAAGTTGTGAGAAAGTCATTTCCTTTTCAATTATCTTTAAATGTCAAGGGAAAAAAATCTTAGGTGCTAACATCTTTAACACATCTAACACTTGCTAATCTCTCCCCTTCTCTACTCTTTTGTATAACAAAGGCAGAGCAGATTCCTGGCACAGAGGCTCTAATAAGAAACAACAGCTTGTTTGAATTTCATTAGTCTTGGTATGTTTTCCTTTTTTTCATTGTCAGTTATTCAAAACATGTATTTCTGGCTTTCCCTTTGCCATATAATTTAACACTTTTTTGTAACATGAATTTAGTTATCTAAAAAGAATTGACTTAGGAAAAACAAGTAAATACTATAAATAGTTTATGAGGAAAAGAATCATGAAAGTAATAGTTGAATGACAGTAGTTTATTAAATATTGCCTTATATGAGAGTTTGAATTTTACTTTTTTCAGTCTTCCAGCCTCCCTCTTGTCTACCCCTTGTCTACCACACCTTCACCTGTATTTCAGTCTTCAAATAACTCATAAGGAGTTAACTGGTAATGAAACTTGACATAGTTTTATCTGTTTGTAATACAAACACTAAGCATGTTTGTGTTTATGAAAATATTGCTCTATAAAATTAAACCAAAGTGGCTAGCAAAATTTTGGAAACTCCACTGATGTATGCTACTGGGTAACTGTGTAACTGAAGAAATCCTTCCTGCTTTCTAAGTCTCAGCAGCCCCATTGATTAAATAAGGGACTTTAACTAGGCAATTTCTAATTCAAAAGTTTATGAATATGTTCAATACTATTTTTATTAAAACAATCACTTTGCTAGTGAGAATTTTAAATGTTTTTATAATAAACCTCTAGAATCAAGGACAACAATATATTTGCAATAGAAAGTTCATTAGCATATTGTGATAGTTTTGGATCATTTTTGCATGTATTAAAATGAAACATTTGGGAAAAATTAAACATTATATGCAAATAAGTACAACAAGCCTACTTTTGGAATAATAATTCATTATCTCTCATATAATATATGTGAGTGCCTTCTTTTTATTTTTCTAATACACCATAGCTATTAAGTCAGCGTATTGGAAGTTTACCAAGAAAGTGTAAGAGGATCCTATCTTTCATTTGCATAAATCCCATAATTCCACCTATCTTAAACTGCAAGCTATTAATAGGTGACAAGACTGTCACTAGATATTCATTTATAACGTTGTCGTTCGAGCCTAATGAATATTTAGGACATATTTTAGAAATAGTAAATTTTTTTTCCAGAAGGAGTGAAAGAGGAAAGTGCGTTCCTGCTATAGCAAAAAGATTTTGCTTTAAAAAGGTACAACTAGCTAAGATATTGAACTTTTCCCTTGTGAAATTTCCTTCCTTTGCTTTTTTAAATGTGCAGTCATATAATTATGATATCAAACTTGAAGGAAACTCAAAGATCTTCTACTTTGATGCCCTCATCTTACAGATATATAAATTCAGACTTGGAAAGATACAGTAACTCACTTATGATTAAACACAGCTAATGGTTATATTGGTACTATACTCTAAGTCTCCTGATTTCTGGTTCTTTGTAGTTATGCATTTGTGTATGTACGTATTGACATGTAAGAAACTAGACACATTTCTACAATTACAACCATTATGCACGGAGATTTATCATCAAAATCAGTTCTAGCCAATCATGAAGCTATTGGAATTTCTCATCAATATCACAGCTCTACTTTCCAGAACTATTTGTGAATCTCTTACCTCTGCCCTGTCCACACTGCCAGTGCTTACTGCTTACGCCACTTTAGAGGAAATTAGTTTGTGCTGCACTGTGATATTGTTTGCTCGGAATTTTGATTTGGGTAATTTTGTTTATTGCTACAGATTACACATTCCTTGAGAAATGAGACTACGCTTTTCTCAGGATTCCAAGCTTCATGGCACCTAGTAGATCAGAATGTCGAATGATTTCAATGCAAACTGATGAATACCTACTTTAAAAACAAATTGATCAAGCCTACTGATTTTACTAAACTTAGTAATTTTTCTAAAATTATACAGCTAGTTGAAAGTGGAATTTAAAGAAAATAAGCATACTCTCCAGATTTTAACATATAAAACAATTAATAGGGACCAGAGATGAATTTGCTGCACATTTGTGAGGTTAAGGTTATTTTATGGCAAAGTATGCCAACTCTATTTCATTACAATAAACATCAGTAGTAAGATAATAGATTATGTATCAATTTTCTTGTGACAATGTAAATATTGACATATTAACAATCCAGGCCAGGAAATTTATGCCTGCAGTTCCCCAAGTAGCAAGAAGGAAGATCGACGATGACTTATAAAGGTTAAGCCTTTTATTGATCAGGAGTGCAGGCTCTTTGAGTAGTGAAGAAATCTTAGACCTGAGCCCACATGAGGACAGATGAAGAATGCCCACCACCTTTCCTAGCAGACATAGGCCACACAAAGAGCACTGTGTTCCTCAAAGCTGTACCACACTTTAGGGAACGGTTCCAAGCACTGTCATTGGAACTGGAGCTACCTTTCTTTGATTTCTTACTCTTTTCTACTAGCTATGTGACACTGGACAAGTTAACTAACTTTTCTGAACAATTTCTCCCTAATAACATAGAGACAATTGCACTTACTTCATAGGATTGTGGGTAACCTTAGATTAAAGATGAAAATGATAAAGTGTTTTGGACAAGTAACTTTCATATGGCAAGTGATCAATGAAAAATAACTTTTAATAATAGAAGTAGCATTCAAACTGTACTATACATTCAATATACTAGAAAAGAAGACCCTTCAAGCACCTAATCACACTAATTATAATCTTTCTTACATCATAAATCTATTAATAATTTTATCATCTCTGTACTTTAAGTTGTTTGAGGGGAATACACTTGAATTTGCAATATAGAAATAAAACCTTTGAGACAGCAAAGTTTCAGACCTCATCAATTATTCTCAAAAAATCCTAAAATATGAGCAGTAACAACTGATATACAGTTGATATTCATAGTTTTTGCATATTTTGAAAAACAAATAAAATCTCACTACTCCTTGCCTACCAACTCTTTCTGGAGAGTTTCTTCCTTTTAGCATGATACTCAAGAACCTTGATGCACACCTCATCTACTTTTCCATTCTCATCTCAATCTATTGTTTAACATGAAGGGTATAGTTCAGTCCCTGGTCGTCCCATTCCCTAAGATATTTCATTGTTTCATTCCTGTGTTCTGTCTATTTCAGCTTCTCTGCCTTAAGAAATGCAACTTGATATTCAAAAGTCAGCTGTGAAGTTCTCTCCAGGTACATCAGTAAAATGGGAATGAAAATCATGGCTATCAACTACTGAGCGTTTATTTGTGCCAGATACCTAGTACCAGGCAATCACATCATAGTTTGCAATGCTTTCCATTATAATATTTGACTTGTTGATTGTACGGCTTATAAATCTCTATCTATCTTTCATTCTCCCAACTGGACATAGGCACTTGAGGATACAGACCATGTTTAGTATTGCAAGGAGCAATCTTACAGTGGTTCTTAATGTAGGTTCTTAATCACTATCTGTTCCAATGATGAAAAGTAAGGTCAGGTTGCAGTTAATAAATATTTGTTGAATGTGAATGCTGTACCCAACTGGTGATTGGGCTTAATTCTTTTCCATCTGTGTGATTTTATGTTCTAGCTACACACATGTTCAAATAAAGCCCCTCGAGTTCAGAGTTAGGGATAAAAATAAAAATCAGACACTGATTGCTCATGAATGTTTAAGCTCCCGGACATCCCTGCCCAACAAAGGACCAGACATGGATTCATGTGCAGTCACACATCTGGATCTATTCTTTCCCCCTGCCTCAGCATAATCCCTATGGCTTTTCAGCAGACTGTGCATGACGGTATCTATAAATAATCACCCAAATGTAATGCCACCCAGCCCGCTGGGTTAAATATAGACATTGGATTATCTCCAGGAAGGAGGGGACAAGTGGTTCCCAACTCAAAGAAATTGTTATAAATTCCATTTGCAGCATGAATATGTACAGTGGATGTTTCCTTCCATAAGGACACCAAAATAGCAATTAACTCAAGGCTAATGTTATAGCTGCTACTGTGTCTCCTGTTTAATTTCTCCCCATCTGGATCCCAACACAGATGCTGATGTGTCTAAATGTGCATGTCAAGTGACAGCTCTCCCTACACCTGTTCTAAGTATACCTGCCCACTGCCTACTGACTCTGCTTCCTGTTGACAGGAGAAGGTACTGCATGAGTTACATATAGCTAATCTTTCACTTTTACATCTTCTGTCAGTAAAATCATGGAAAGGACTAACTTTTGACTCTAGTCAAAAGGTTGTGTCCTTATTTCACAACTTACTAGCTGTGTAATCTTGGGCAAGTTACTGAACCTTTCCAAGCTCATCAATTTGTATTTTCATGAAATGGACATAAGCTCATTTTCCTGATGGTGCACTGGGGAATTTGACAAGATATTCTGTGTAAGCTGTCTATCTTACCAGTAGACTCTGGATACAATAACTCACTTTATCCTCACCCTATAGTCCCATTTTATAGATCTCTAGAGATAAAATGGTCATTACTGATTATGTGGTCCACTGCTTTCATTTAACAGATGAGGAAATTGGGGGTGATAGAGACACCATTTGCTTCATAAGGTGTCAGAAGGACTTAGGGACTGAGCTAGGATCAGCTCATGAGAATATGTACTGCTTTCAGAATTAGAATTCTTCTCCAAGTCATTTATTCATCCATGTTATGCTTTTAATATTTTGATTACCTCTCAAACTACAGATTTGCAAAGGAGCAAGCAAATATCTCTACCACCACCACTCCCAACACCACTATCACCTCCAATGATTCTCCCAGGTTAGCATAACACAGAGCCAGTAATATTAACTACCATGTTTTAGGTTTTTTTTATATCCCACTAAGTACTAGGGACCATGTTCAACATTTTACATACTTAACTTATTTAATTCTCTCCAAACTGCACAAAACATCATTATTTTTGGGGGGGAGAAACTGAGGCAGGGGGGCGTTAATTAATTTGCACAGCTTTACACAGCTAGGAAGTAGCTATTACTGGATTTGACACAGTGTTTCCCAAAGACACATTGTTAACCACTAAATTATTGCATCTCAATGCAAAAATAAAACTACAAACAGTAGCATGACATCTGGGTAAACAGAGGGACAGCCATTGTTCAATACTAGACCACCTGAGCCATCAAATGGAAATCAAGGAAGACTTCTCAGAGAGGCTGATTTTGTAAGTGATGTTGTCCATTTGATAGTTAAATAATAGATGATATCATTAACTCTAGAGGTGAAAATTTGGGAAAATTATACTGTACTAGGTATCAGACTAAAAGTGAATCACAGAAATACAAAGTACAGGAGACTAATCTTTTATTTGGTAGCACTTTACAATTTTTAGGTACTTTCACACATATATTTTGCTTGAGCTACCAAGTGCCACCTCTGTGGTAAGGGCAGGACATGAGTTAGAATTCCAAGTTTACAAGTAAGAAAACCTATGCTGACAGAATGGTAGTTTTGATTAAAGATATTTTAAGCAAGATTGTGGAGGAACTATAAGAGA
>RJWT010008586.1:0-26123 GCA_004365215.1 Cuniculus paca | reverse complement strand
CCTCTCCATGCTTCCTCATCCAATTCTGTGACTATCTTAAGCCAATCTTGTAATTTCTTATGCATTTGTATATCTTGTGTTATATCTATTTCTCTAGTAAAACCATGACTGATACAGAGTCTGATCTGCCATGAGGTTGGGGCTCACTGTAGTCGGGGTAGCTGGGGCGGGGAGAAGTGGTGTGAGTATCTTAGGATGAGCAGATTAGGGAGGAGCAATTCCCAAAGGCACAACACAAAAGGAAGTGAGCAAATTATGCTCAAAACTAAGGTGAAACACTCAACTGACTTGCAAGGAATAACTGTGGTCTCTGCTTATGCAGTGATCACGGGAGAGCCAGTGTCTGGACCATGGAAAGAGCAGAATGTTGTGAAGGACAAATGGACTCAGGAAAACACAAAGGATTACCATCTGCACCTCCCACCAGCTCTTCCTTCTATTCCTATTCATTGTGACCTGATGAAAACTCAACTGAAATAGCCTTTGGGTTTGGTGAGCATCCACCTGTTTCCTGGGTGCAGCGATGAGATTGTGCTTGTGATCTGGAGCCTAGGACAATGTCTCGGAGTCCAGAGATGGAGCTGGGGTGGGATCCACCTTCTCTCTCCCAGTCTCAAGGAATTCAGCATCAGAGCTGGGAATATGACGCAGTCTGAATGATTGGCTGAGTGGATGCATGAAACTGAAGAGACACATTCAGCAGTAGCACCCCTGACTGTTCCTTACCCTTCACATCAGGAGTCTTCCAAGCTTGCCCAGCCCTCCTCTGGGTGAGGGAGCTGGGTACCAGGCGAAGCTCAAAGAGCACAGGGAGGCCGTGAAGTGGTGTTAATCCAGGCCACGCTGAGCTCGGAGGCTCTTCACCTGGGCGGGATGCAGAGGGAAAGTGAGGGGCATTGAAATAAGAACAGAAATGGAGTGTTTTGTGGGGTCCTGTCTGCCCCAGGGTCCTCTCAGGTTGAAAAGTTGAGGTGACAGGATCGTAACACCTCTTCTGCATGGAGGATGCCTCCCCCTTCCCACAGACCACTTAAAGATTGGGAATTTTACCACCTGAGGACGAATGACTTTTTAACTGCAATGCCTTTGTTAAACACGGGCATTAGTCTTTCTCTTAATAGATACATATGAAGTGCTCGCATCAGCCTATGCAGCGTTATTTGTATGACCACTGTCTGCTAGGTGTTACTCATGTGGTACAGCTAGCTACTCCCCTCACATTACCAACAGAGTGTAACTTCAACCGTCCTGCACTAAACGGAAAGCAAACTGAGAATCAAATACAATAAATAATACTGGATTTGTGCCAGATCAGTACAAATGAGTTTACAAAGCCCTAAACAAATACGTTTCCCAGCAGTTTGAAAGCAGAAAACCATTGAGAAAACGAGTGGCTGTCCCTTCCAGAGAGGACAGGAGCATCACCCAGAGGGCTCGGGTCTTGGGGGTCCTCGCTACACTGATCATTCAAGTGGAGAATTAAGTTACATCAAAATAATATAATCATCCATAATAAATTATTACCAATTTTAAATGTATCACTAAAAGTTGGGGGAAATTTTACAAATTTACATTATTTTAAGATTTCACTCCATGTCTGAGAGTGTTTAAGTAATATGTCCACTAAAGTAATTTAGCTTAACATGCAAAGAAAAAATTTTGTCCCAAAACAGGGTTCCTTGATATTAAATAATCGGAACATAGCAAGTGAGACCAGAAGAAGCCCCTGAGAGAGCTGCAGGGCCAGGGACAGCGTGGAGGTGCAGGAAAGGTTTCAGAACCTTGCCAGAGCGGACGCTAGGGCTGAGCACTTCCCTTCAAACCCACAGGCCGCGCCTCCCACCCCACCTTTGAGTTCAGGGAGTTCTCCGAGATTGAGTGGGAGACGCTGGTCTGTGTTTATGATGTATTTCACCACATCGCGCATTTGTAGCAGCCCCAGGCCGTCACTGTGTGCTGTGCCCAGTAACCGCTGCATTGTCTACGCATGGGAAGCATTTTAGTTCTCCTAGCAACCATAGCTGTAAATAATGGAGTCATCAACAATGTGCTAAAAAGTGACATTATAAGGTATTATCGTGTTGTTATGGCAACTGGAACCCTTCTGCTGAAACACCCATAGATCCATAATTTTATATCACACCTCAGCCACAAAGGCTGTATTGATAAGAAATCAATCCATATTCAGCCCTTTCTATTCATTCCTGAATACTGCTTGCCCCCTTAACTCGTAATTTATCATTTATCCAATGTGCTTTTTTGAGCCATTACCGCACTCAATCTTTAGCAGGGGTGGAATGACAATGGCCTTTTGTCCCTCACCGTGCTGATTTATTTCCTGTTGCTGTGTCTCCTATGCAAGATAAATGTGGCCAAACTGAAATTCTGTTCTCTAAACAGGCCGTAATTTCTCCAATCTTAAATACGTTCACACAGCCCACTTAGCATCTTTCCCCCAAGATTTCTTCCTGCTTATATAGACACACAAGATCAGCCAGTAAAAATACAAGATACCATTTAAATTGGAATTTCAGACAATGAGGTTTTTACTTTAGTACAGCTCGCATGTCATGTAGGACCTAAATACACTAAAAAGTATTTGTTGGTTTTCTGAAACCTAAATTTTCCTGGTCTGTATTTTATGTGACAAGTTAGGACTGGAAGAACTCTCGGTGCTCATGCTCCTAACTCTAATTTAGTCTCCTCTCTCCCTCCCACAGGGTCATCTGTGCTGAAGGAGAAACAGTCCCAGAGCTGGTCCTGGGCTCCCACAGTGTGGTCACAGCTCTCCCTCCTGCAGGTGTGGGAGCCTCTTCCCAAGCTAACAGCATGGCCTGCGGTACATGCTGGACCCTATTTCCAGATCTTCAGCTTTCAACCCCGTCCTGGTCTCTGATCTTGGCTCTGAATGGTCAGCACTCCCTTCAGGACTCTGAGTCTGCTCATTTGGGTTGGGCAGGAACCTCAGCTCCACACAGGAGATTAAAATGACCCAGATCACATAGACTTAACCCTGTCAAATTGGTTCTTGCCTTATGTCTCAGGATATACTAAAATACAATTAATATTCTGTGTAAACCTGAATGTGTACACTACAGTTGATGGGCTAGTCATATGTGCTAATGAATCGATGTTTTGATAATGCTTTCAAAATAGTCTAAATCCTTCTCAACTTGTTCTGTCAGGGACAAGACAGAACAAGCGTTAGCAACAGCATTTTAAAATCTTTTCGTGTCACTTTAGATCTGCCTATGTATTTTTCTGTTCTTTTAATTCTTGCTTTGTATACTGTAATTGTGTCTTTCTATGAGAATCAAATTTAAAGGTGTCATCTTCCTGAATAATTGAATATTTTGTCACAATGAACTGAGCAGAGTATACTTTAAGGCTACTGGTATAATTTTAAGTAACTTTAAGGTTACTGATAAGTAACACATGAGTCAAAGATGAAATCACAATAGATTGTACAAAACATTTCAGTTCCGTGCATTCTAAAACACAATGTAGCAACACTTTTGGAATATAGCTAAAGGAATAACTTAAAGGCAAATTTATATTTTAAATTAACATGTAAAATGTCAGTAATCTAAATGTCTCAGTAAGTTAGAAAAATGACACATTGGAGTTATCAGGTAAGAAGAAGGAACACTAAACATGAAGGTAGACGTTCTTGTTTCTTGTTTTGCAATTTCTAGTCCAGTTATTGGTCAACATTCACCTGTGATTTCACTTTCAAAAATCTTCCTCTGCCTAAAACACTGAGAAATTATTATGTGCCGTGTACTGTGCAAAACTTTACGACTCGATCTCTGTAAAGAACTATTCTTTTTCCTATTCTACAAATGGGGAAAAACAAAAAACTCTGAAGCTCATACGCCTTGCCCACTGTTTCACACGCTCGCCCTCACGTACACAGAGCACGTTCCCAGGGGTTCACCAGAGCCAACTTGCACGGATCCCTTTCACCAGGTTCTTTTGGCTGGCACCGTCCATCTGCTTGTGCTTCTGTATTTCAGGTGATTGCCAGCATTACTGAATTTCTACGATGTCAGTATTCATGCAGCTCTACCTTTTCCCACTGTAGAATTAGAGAAACACTCATGGCCTTCATTCCTATCAATACAGAAGGTCCCCTGTGTCACAGAAGGTCCTTGGAGAAATGCATTCTTGTTTGACCCCTCTGGGAACACAAGTTCCTTCCAGCTCAGGCCATTCTGAGTGCTCTTCCACACGGTCCCCGCCCAGCTTGACCCACTCACTAGCTCTTTTCTCTCATTCTTCCCTTGGGGAAGGGGTAACTTGCAAGAGGGTGCTCTGTGGTGGCAAATCCACAGGAAGTGCACTGATTGCAAAGGGTTTTGCTATTACAGCACCATTGCTTGTACTGATGCAATGGCAGCGGTGTTTACTGAAGAGAATGGGAAGACCGTTTAACTGAGTTGTTTGGATCATAGTTTATCTTAGTAGCATCTTCTTTCTCCAAGGCGCTGTCCACATAAAATGCCCTTGATGATGTGCTTGAGTAGAACAAATGTGTGGTGGCCTGGCAGGGCCGCTGTCACTTGACCCCACGTCTTCTAAACAGGGGAAGAAGCAGCAAAACGGGGACTGGTGATTTAGACAGGAAGGTGCACATCTATGAGTTCCCCTGGTCTCTCCAGGCACCTGCTCTGAGAGGGGCTTCTTTGCAGGGGTGAGTATGTTTCCCATCTCTTGGTAAAGTGCCTTTAGAATGCAGATTTCAGATGACAGACAGATGCTAAAGTTGTCTCAAAGCAACTTGGCCTTAGCCTGGAGATGTGTGTGAGACATCAGAGGATGCATGCCCAGGACAGTTCTGCACCCTGCGTCTGAGCTGTAACACCACGCACTCAGACCCTGGGGTCTGGGAGCAGGGGAAGATAATTTGCCAAGGTTTCATCGAGTGATCCTTAAAGAAGATACCTCTGGCTGTCTATTCTTTTGGTTGCTTTTTAAATTTGTTTTGCAGTGCTGGGGATTGAACCCAGGGCCTTTTCACTAAAATGCATCAACAGTCCTTTTTATTTTTTTTTAATTGCTTTATTTTCAGCAGGATTTTGCTAAATTGCCCAGCCTGGGCTTGAACTTGTGATCCTCCTGGCTCAGGCTCCCAAAATTCTAGGATTACAGGCCTGTGCCTAGCTCAGCAACATCTGATAAGCAGCTGCTTGCCTATAGAGCTTCTAACGAAGAACATGTGATATACGCTTTTGGGTGTTTTTCATCTGGACTGACACCTCCTGCGCCTGAGTGATGGATGCAGATGTATATGAACATCCAAGGGCATTCCTGACAATTGTCTCAGACTGTTCCCTCACACCTCTGACCTGTTTTTAATCTCACGCTGTCCCCTTTTGCCCTAAATTCATGGCAGGCTCTGTGTTCTCTCCTCTGGCAATTCAGACTCAGCGTCTGTAATTGGTCTCCCTGGGACTTGCTTTGCAGCTCACCGAGGAGCCTGTGGTCTGGGCTCCGACTGGCTGCCGGACAGATTGCCTCAGACAACAGAGGCACCGGATTCCCTCTCTGAGCAGGGCTGGACCTCCAGCCAAACCAGCCCTGCGGCCCTGCTGGAACACGATGTCTCTTTCAGAAATCATGATTATTTCATGGTGCTCATTTCTCCTGCTCTGCTTTGTGTACCATATACGTGGACAAGAGCCTTGAATGGCTTAAGAAAATAAGGTGAAAATAGTGTATAATAAATTTAGTGAAAAGCCAGTTGGAAAAACAAGATGCAGAGTTTACTTGGCTGCTGGAAACACAGAGCTCATAAATGGCAATCGAGCTGACAGCTCTCTCATCTCGTGTTGTGCTGCCTCTGTTTCACATTGTACCGTGCAAAGTCCCACTTTTTCCAAGTGGAGAAAATCACCAGCCCTTTCCGTGCTTGGCAGCGATTTATCTGGGCACACGCAGTTCCGGGACTGCATGAAGAAAAGTGGAGCCACTGTTCGTGACGGGCGCTGGCCCCGGGCTGAGCCCATGTGGCCACCCTCTGCTGTCACCTGTTGTCAGAGCCAGGAGACAGTCAGCGACCGTGAAGCTGCCTTTCGCTGTGCAAGTGCTTCTGAGGGGATAGTTGTCCCGAGCAGAGTTAAACAGCACACTTCCCACGTCTTCTTCCAATCATATGCATTGTTACCAAGGCACAAAATGAACATTTATAACCATTTCTCTCCTCTCTTTGCATTAGCAGGACTTGGTTTTAAGGGCTTCTTTCATATTTACTCCAAGACATTTCCACCTACACAGGTGTTCACGATAGCCTGTAAACATGAACCAGTTGGCAGTTTATATGCATTTAAAAATCAGGACACAGAGGCAAAAAGCATTCGATATCTGATCCCCCATCAGAAGCAAACGAACCACAAAGAAGAAATGGATTGGCCCCATGGGTGCTGCCTCGGTTTTGACACCAGCAAGAGCTAGGTAGACACTTGGCTGGGGCCTGAGCAGAGGGTGTGTCTTTGGGCTTGTCCCTCAAACTCACTAAACCACAGACGTATCAGTAAAATAGGATAAAAACCTGTATCTCAATAGAGTTGAAAATATTGAATAAAATTGCATGGTTAGCACATAGTAGGTTATAAATAAGTGGCACCTGTTTTTGTTGACCTTTGTTTTACTAACTGTGCTCAGAGTCCATCCTAGAAGTACGAGTCAGCACCCAAAGCCTGGCACTGGGAGGGGGACACTTCAACCAGCACAGTCACTGAGCGATGGCAGTGAAGGAACTGGGATGTCACTGGAGCTGGGGATTATGCAGCAGCATTCTGAGGTGCATGTGGGATTTACAGTTAAGGGTAGAAGCAGATGAGAGCTGGAGAAAAATCTCTTTGGAAATGGTTGTGCAACTGGAAATGTAAGCAAGGTCACTCCTCCAGAAGATGGGCTTCTACAAAGACTGTCACTGACATAAAATTGCTTGGCTCTGTGGAATTTAAAAGTGACTGTATCATTCAAAAGACAGGCTGCTTTGTGCTAAATGGGTCACACACAAGAACTCCTTTAATTCTGCCATAATTCTTGGGGCATTATTGCTTTTATACAGAATCAAACAGCTAGGTTCTTAGGGATCCGATATTGTGTTTATGCCTGAATGACTGGATTTCATACTTCTCCATGCTAACGGCTGTCTCTGCTTCTTCACAGAACCATAATGAGAGAGGCTGGCCCATCATTGAAACACAGATCAAAGACCTCATCAATCATTACCCAGAGATGGTGAGTGAGAGTCATAGACAAGGGGTAGAAGGAAAACCAAGACACCCAAAGCCCAATCCTTCAACGTGGAAGGCTTAGAAATGTCAACTGGGAAACTGATACAAAAACTGGCTCATAGCTGGTAAAACTCTTCCAGTTCAAAAGCAATGTATAAGCGCACTACAGAGAGGCATCATCACATGAAGGCATTCAGAACGTCCAGGGAATTTATCTCTCAAAAGATAATTCACACTGAAATTTACAGAGTGAGAGGCGAATTACCACGAAGCATAGTCACAAATGCAATGCACTGGAAACCTCAGGACACAGTAATGGCAGACAGAAAAAGTGGCAGAGATTCCCAAGTGCCAGACAAATAAAAGAAGAAATCTAAGCAAGAAGAATATAACATCAAAAAAGTACAGATGGAATTTATTTACACAGAACTAAAAATAAATTCCTGAAAATACAGAAATCAAAAATTAAAAAAAATGAACTTAGGTTAAACAGTTTGCTAGATACCAATGAAGGAAAAATTAGAGAATTGGAAGAAAGATTGAAGGAAATTATTTTGCATGAAGCACAGAATGATAAAGAGATACAGAATATTAAAGAGAAGTTAATAGACATGGAGCTTGGAAAGGATGCCCTGAAATACAGCTATTTGACTTTCCAGAAGGAAATAATAGAAGGAAATAAGCAAGGTCTAAATAGATAGCATTTTTGTTTTGGAATCTTGGAAATACTCAATGAATCCTAAGCAGAATTTTTTTTAATAAAGCAAAATACATCTTTTATTTCTCTCTAGTGAAATTTTGGTGTGTATAGGGATGGGAAGAGGAAGGAGATGCTGCAAGTGTGGGCTCTGGATTGCAAGGCTCTGATGGATAAAGAGAAAATGGGTCGGTCTTTCTCTGCCTTGAAAAAATGCTCCTTTGAAGCATGCAGTTACAGTCTTGGGAAGACAGTGATATCCCCATGTGCTCCTTAGTGACAGCTCAGAGCTTTCCTTTCAGAGGAGGAGGTGGCAGGGGGAGCTCTTGGTTGTCCTGATCAGGTGTTTATCCTGCAGAAGCTACTGAAGACTGCCATTCGGAATCAATCTCTCTCTCTCTCTGTTTAAATGCTTTCATCATATAATGCCTTAATACATATAATTCCTTAATACACAACTGAATTGAACTGAAATCCTGTGGAAAACAGTTGAGGTAAATGAAGGGTATCTTTGTGCAAAAATGCTCATGTGCATTATTTTCTATCTATCCATCCTTTTACCAAAATTTTGATAGACAAACTCCAGTTCATGATAAGCACTAAATACTGTATTTGATGAAATCTTACCAAAGCTAACCACTCTAAATATCTCAATCTTTCTAAAAGATGGAAAGATATAGAACATTATTCCTCCCAATCTAGTTTATTACCATTTTACTCTAATTAGACCCTTATCAAATTAGTTTCAACATTCTCTTAGGAAAAGAGGTTGGATATTTTAAAATCGCTGCACCTTTTTAGTTCTTTGTGTGCAATTATTCTTTTAATTAAGCATGTTTTCAGTACAGATAATCTCTAAAGAGCTCAGCAGTTTTTATAAATTTCCTTAAGTTTCTAAATAGCAAATATTTCAAATCAATTATCTCTCAGGCAAACAAGGAAAACCAGGTAGCTTTAAGAATTCTTCACAGACCATTGCTACTCTGGATAACAAATTCCCCCTTGTTATTCCAACATTTTCTTCAACTGTCAAGAGTGAAAGATTTGAAGTGTTAGTTTTCATTCCAAACACAGGAAAGCCTCACTTTTCCTCTGGGTTCATTCTCAAGGATCACTTGGTGAGGGGTGCTTTCAAACCTGGCACGTACACAGCCAGCGCAGTACACTAAATTTTGTTAGAAGAGACTACAAGGACTTTCATTTCTACCTGCATGTAATGCATTTAGCATTGGTGACGTGGGCCCTTTCCTCAGTCGGGGGGCTGGAGGGAAGAGTGGCTGTGCCTGGAGCAGGATCAGTATCCTCCTTCACCCCCCCCAGAGTGGAGCAGACAGGAGCTCCACAGACTTGCCGAGTCTGGCTGCGCTAACCTCGCTCCATCTCCTTCGACAAGTGCTTTCGATTCTTGCAAAGAGAAAATGCCATTGTTGCAAACCTAATGTTAAACACACCTCGACAATTTTTATCAATGTTTAGAATCATGTGACATCTTAATCCAATAACTTATGAATATCTGCTAATAATAACAGTGCATTTAAAAATACATATTTGTGGGTTTTCTTTATATCAAGGCACAACCACCTACATAGCATTGGGAAACATCTTTCAGTTGTGGCAAAAATGACCTGAGCATTGTCAATAAATCAGGATGGCAGCAAATCAACATTTGCTCCTCTGCTGGTGACTACAGTGCGAAGACGCACGGAAAGGTTGAACATGCAGAGAAACAGGTATAACAGCCAGTCATGCAGCGTGAGAGCTTTGCTGTACTGTTTGGCCAAAATGCAAATGCGTCTACCAAACTCTGCTTATGGTACTTGCTGTATTCTCTTACAATGATAAAATACACATAAAACTAGTCCTTGTGAACATGAAAGGTTGGGTGTAGTAAGGAGACATGTTCTCAAGAGTGAATTTTTTGTGAAATCATAATTTATGGAGCAAAAGAAACACCACATGAAATAACCACTGGTAAACTAGCTGCTCTGGGATTCTGTAAGGATACCACGGAAGCCACCCAGGAAGCAAATCGTGCAGAAAGTGCCACGGGTTTTCACTCATCAATTTAGGCTCACTTTGTAAAGTGAGACTCTGAATGTATCTTACAACACATGTAATGCAATGTAAGGTGACTACGGAAATGTTTCATTTCACAAAGAGCTGTGTCCTTGTTAGTATGTAGTGACATGCAGAATTTCAAGACAACTTGCATATTTTTTCAGAGAGCAAAATTCCAAGTTCCCTCGCCTTCGTGACACAGGAGGTCTTATAAATAAAGCTTTGCTTTACAAATAAGAAAAACTGAGCTCCAGAATGAACATTTGAAAATCAATATGTGAAATCACTTCATTTCCTAAAAACACTGTCGTGTTGAGAAACTTGTTAGCAGAATCTTCTACAAAGTGTTTGAAAGGGTTTGAATTCATTTGTTGAAAAAAGTCCATAGTGAAACACCTCATATGATCAACTTACAAGAAATACAGACTCACACCAGAGGCAAAGATATACTAAAAATATTAAAAAACAAAAGTTTACATAATTAACGAGTAGAAACTATTGATTCATTAAGCCAATATATACTATTTACGTTTATTTATTGGCAGTAATATTTTAGCAATGTTACCCCTTTGAATCTTAATTGAAATAAAGTCTCAGGGAACTAAGGCAACCTCTCACTTCACAGATCCCATGAAGCTTAACCAGAGACTTCTTCAATAATGAAGGCTGTTCTCCTGTATCCTGCATTAATTATAATGAATTATAATGCTGTTTCTCATATTAATATTCATTAATATTGATAGTGTAATCATACTATTGGAGTGCCTCTAATAACATATGATTTCAAATTAATGTTGACCCCATCTCTGTGTTCGATGCATTTCGATGTGTTAGCATATACACACTGGGACATTTACCTAACACAGGACATAGGGATAACCCACTGCAGTGGGAGCGTCAGTCTCGCCAGTGCAGGTCTGTGCCTCGCTCTGCCGGCCCTGTGCTTTTGGCGACCATGCTCTTGGCCACACGGGTCAACATCTGGAGCAGCAGCTGGAGTTTTCTTCCTGGCAGAAGGGGCCTTTCCTCTCCTCCTGGGAAAGCTCAAGGCGCTCCTTACTTGGGGAAGAAAGGACGACTGTCCGCTCCCTGTGAAGAAACTCAAGTCCTTCTGCAGGAGGGCCTGTCGTCGCCCTGCAGCAGCATCTAAGAGCATGGTTTTGCGTTACTATTTAGTAAGAGGTTTGAGGACAACTTCCTGTGAAGCCCCCTGATTCCCGAGCAGGCTTGAGGCAGCAGGATGAACATGGACATTACGGGTGGTTCCACCCGCAAATTAGTACTTGACGATCAGCTCGATACTTACACATTGGTCCATAAAGTACACATCACACATTTCAAGATTATCAACAAACAGGCTTACTTGTTGCCCCTGCATGGGAGAGCCCTTTCCCATCCTCATTGTGGTCCAGGACACTTATATTCATAATCCCGTGGAAAAGTTATTGGAATCCAATAAGTTAATTCCAATCTACCACTTCCAGTACAACCCATGGTGAGAATAAAGATATTAAGACATATTTATAGTTACGGGGAGTCTAAGTCCAGCCTAGATGGTGGTTCACCAGAACAAAGGCCTTCCTCCAGGGCCAAACTGAGGTTTTATTAATTCTTGACCAAGGGAGTGGTTTGGGAACGAGTGACTATGAGAGTGGTGGGAAGTATATGAGTGCTGTGAGCTGGGAAATCACCTCTGCAATATGCAGAGAGAAGGGTATGCAGAAAGAGTTATCTGAATAACACGATTTGAGGTAGTATCTAATATTTTGGGGTCAGTGCTTCAGCTCTGATATGTAATCTTTTCTGCCCCGGGAAGTCATAGCCTCCTATCTTGAGGCTCGATCCCAGTCAACAGCATGGAGCCTGGATTTCCATCCCACTCTGCTCACACGTGTCTTTTGGGAGCCACCACAGTGGGAAACACTGCCTGTCGTCACCTTGCAAGACTACACACCAGCGACTCAGCTAGACCGATTCACATTGCTTAAGGTCAATTGAAGGGATACGGAAAAGTCCTAGCCAGCTCTGTACATACCAATACATGGAAATATTTCCAGGTTTAGCCAAAATAGAGATAATTGCTCTTCTTTCAAAGAGAGTTGTCCAGTTGGTCCTCCACAATCAAAGACACTTGAGAAGAGTGAATTAAATTCTGCAGTAGGAGTTCCTTCCAGCATCCAAGAACTCTCTCTCCCCTCTTTTCCTGTCTGCTCCCCTCCCCTCTCCTCTCCTAGGATCTCCACACACAGCAGCTCTTCTGAGGTATAACCCACAAACAATACACAGCAGATATTTAAAGCGCAGAGCCTGATGACCTTTGAACTATGTATCTACTCCTAACCCTTCACCCAACAGTTAATGTAGATATCTCCCACTCCCAAAGTTTCCTCAGGCCCATCTGCAGTATCTCCTTCTCGCTCTTCCTATGCCTTCCCATCAAAAGGCAACCAATGCTTTGCTTCCAGTCACTATATATTAAGTTGTGTTTTATAAAATTGTGTGTCAGCAGGATATACAGTGTGTGCTTTAAAAACAGTCTAGTTTATTTATTCAGTGCAATTATTTTAAGATTCACAGATTTTTGTTCACTCCTTTTCTCCCTGAGATGTATTCCATCATATAGATACACTACAGTTTGTCCATTGAGTCACTGATGTTCTTTAGAATTGGCTCCAGATGTGGGCTGCTGCCAGTAGAGCTGTTACTAGCATGCCAGTACAACTCTTTGTGTGAATCTGTGCTTTCACTTTGGATGACAGACATTCTGATTGAGTCAGATGTAGGTACTGTGTGTCTCATCTCTTAAGGAAGCAATGTTTTCCCAAAGCTCTTGCACCACTTCACTTTCCCACCAGCAGTGTAGAGCAGTTCCAGTTGCTCTATGATCAACACTACATGGTAGACTTGATAGTTTAAGACATTCTTAATTTTAGACCTTGCATTGTACACATTGTGACCTTGATTTGCATTTCTCTCTGGTTGATGCTAGGCAGCTTTGCCTGTGTTTAGTGGCCATCCACATCTCCTCTTGGATGTGGTGTCTATTTAACTCTTTCATGAGTCCCTGATGGAGCAATTTCATTTCTAAATATAGGCGCCAAGTGCTCCTCATGTGTTTAGAACTCAGAACCTTTGTCACATGATGGAATTTGGAAATCGTTTCCTTGTAGTCTGTGACTTGGCTTTCCATTTTCTCAACAATGTCTTTCAGAGAGCAACAGTTTTCATTATAAATGAAATTCAATTTACTGTTTACATTTTAAGAATTATGATTTTGTGTAGCATCTAACAAATCTTTGAAAACTAAGGTCACACTGAATTTTCTCCTGATTTCCATAGATACTTGTTAGTATCAGTTTTAGGATTTACGTTGTAACCTGTGATGTACATTGAGTTAATTTTTAGATTATGTGTAAGGTGTGAAGAGAAGAAGGTTTTTCCAGAGGGTAGTGGGAATATTTATACTCAACTTTTCCACATCTTTTTTAAAATTAACGTTTCCTGCGTGAAAATGACTTTGTACTTTGTATAAAATAAATTGACCATATATGTATGGGTCTGTATTAGTCAGCTTTTCATTGCTAGGACAAAAAGCTTGAAGCTCACAATTTTAAGAGAAGAGGTTTAATTGGACTCAGAGCTTCAGAAGTTTCAGTTCATGGTCAGATGCTCCAAGGCAAGAGTATCATGGCGGAAGGATGTGGAGGAGCAGAGCTATGAGCTCAGTTCATGGCCAGTGGGAAGCAGGGCAGGGGCCAGTGCCAGAGAGGAAGGAACCAAGGAACCCCAGACCACACCCAGGTCCAGGGCTCCATGAACCCCAAACACACCTAGAAGTATGTACCCAAGGGTGACTCCCACAGCCCATGTGTTCCTACAACTACTGAGGTAATCATGTGTGTGTGAGTTGTGGTGGTAGAGGGTGTATCTGTTGCGGTGAAGTATACCAATTTTCAAACGCTAAATTAACTGTGTGTTTCTGGGATAATCTCCATTTGATTATTGTTATTCTTCTTACATACTGCGGTATTTGATTTGCTAACATTTTGTTAAGAACTTTTACATCTTGTAAACTATCCTGTTTACTGTTTTCATCAGGCATGTGCTGGATTTGGTGTCTTTGTGATGTGGCCTTGATAGAATGCATTTGGAAATACTCCTTTCTTTCCAGCTTTCTGAAAGAAGATATGTATTGTTCATATTATTTTTCCTCAAACATCTGACAGAGGTCATTGTTGAAGATCTCTTGGTGCAGAGTTTTCTTTAGGTGAAGTTTTAAAACTTAAACTTCAAATTATTAAATGGACATAGGGACATTTATATTACATATTCTTCACCAAGCCTTGGTAGCTTGTGTCTTTCAAGGATTTTATCCATTTCATCTAAATTTTAAAATATATTGGCATGAAGCTGACCTTTTGTTTCCCTATTATCTAACAAATATTTGTAAAATCTGTAGTGATATCACTTTTTCTCACCCATGATATTGGTGCTTTATGTATTAACCTATCTTCCTGATTGATCTGGTAAAAGGTCTATGAATGTATGGATGCTCTCAAAGCATCAGATATTGGTTTCATTGACTTTTCTCTGCTGTTATTTTTTTTTTCATTGGTTGCCGTTCTAATTTTTGTTACTTCACTTCTTTGGTCCACATTAGGCTCCATGTTATCTTTTCTTACTGCTTTTTAAAATGGAAAAAAGTTATATATTTAAAACAAATTTTCTGCCTTTTCAATGTAGATATTTTTGTTCCATAAATTTCTCACTTAGTAATGCTGTATTGGAAATATATAAATGTGCTCTGTTTTTAGTTTTCACTCTATTCTCAGTGTTCCAGTGTTCATTTTGATCTCTTCTTTGATCTACAGTTTGCTTACAATTAGTTTATTTGGTTTTCAGATATTTGAAGGATTCTCAGATGTCTTTCCTTTATTGATTTCATATTCATTCCTTTGCAGTCAATGTTTATATGACTCAAGTGGCTTACATTTTAGTGAAATTTATTTTATGGCCCAAGTATAATCCATCTTGCTTAGTATTCTATTTGCATCTGAAGAGAATGTGTCTTGCATTGTCAGTGGAGTGTTCTATAAGAGTCATTTATGTCAGGCTGGTTGATAACATTGTTCTAATCCATAGATCTTTGCTGGTTCTTCTGTCCTTTTAGTCTATCAATTATCCAGAAAGCAATAGAGAAATCTTTGATTATAATTGTGCTGTGTCTGTCTCTTCTACTTGCAATTCTACCAGCTTTGGCTTAATGGATCCAAAAGTCTTTTAGTAGGTGCCTAAATGCCTAAAAGACACCCAGCTCCCTGCTGAGTGGG
This sequence comes from Cuniculus paca, assembly GCA_004365215.1. NCBI lineage: Eukaryota > Metazoa > Chordata > Mammalia > Rodentia > Cuniculidae > Cuniculus > Cuniculus paca. The sequence goes on along the minus strand of RJWT010008586.1, from coordinate 10,794 downwards.
CCCCGTGGTTACTACAGAAAGATCTTCTTTAGCACCGATCAGATCATCTTCTCAGACGTCTGCTCTGAAATGAAGATGACTGCTCTGACTTCGTTTTTACTAGGGTTAACTTAGTATCTCTTTTCCCATTGTTTTACATTTAGCCTATTTGTTTTTTATATGTAAAATATGCAACATGCTTTTAAGTGGTATATCTTTGGCTCTTGCTTTTTTATCCAATTTGACGATTTCCACATTTAAGCTGGCATATTTAGAATAAGGGTTAGTAAACCCTAGCTTACCAGCCAAGCTGGCCTGTGCTAGGCCTGGGAACTAAGAATAGATTTTCATGTTCTTAAGGATTTGTTAAAGTAAACAATAAAAAGTAGGCAACAGAGAGCTCCAATGTACATGACTCACAACTCATAAAATACTATCTGGTCTTTTGCAGAATAAATTAGCTTTTCTGGAGTTTAGGCAACTTACATTTGATGGGATCAATGAGATTCTTATATTTAAATTTACTTTCCTATTATGAGGTTCTCTTTATTGAGTCTGTTCTTTGTTTCTTTTTCTCTGCCTCCTTTTAGGATGATTATTTATCTAAAATTACTGTATTAACATCTCTACATTACCCTCTTGTTGGTTTGGTTAATTGAATGTAACGGGTTTTTTTCTTTTTTTTTTTTTTGCGGCCCTGGGGATTGAACTCATGACCTCATGTTTGCCAGGCAGGCGCTTAAGCCACTGTGCTAAATCCCCAGCCAAATGTAACTTTTTTGTATTGTTTTTGTTCTTAATTTATCATAGTCAATGCTCAAGTAATATTATACTACTTCACACATACTGGAAGAAACTTAAACTACTCTTCTCCTGAAATTTTTGCTACTATTGTCATGTATTTTATACTTACAATAAGACTCACAATTAGTTACAAGCTCTAATTTGTCATTAGTTTTATTTGTTTAAACCAAGTGGCCAATAATTTTAAAAGGTGTCTAAATAAGAAATTTCTTTTATATTTACGCATGAAGTTAACATTTGCATAACTATCGACCTTTATGTGGGCCCACATCTCTACCTCGTATCATTTTCTTTTTGCCCAAATAATTTCTTTTAGTAGATGTTGTAATACATGCGTGTATTACACCTGCTAATTTTGACTTCTCTTTAGCCCTTCTGTGTCTTAAGTGCATTCAGTTTTCACTTTGAGAGAGATTTTCCTTGGGTGTAGAATTGTAGGTTGTTTTTGTTTTTTACTGTCTTAAAGAATATGCTCCATCACTTTCTAGTTCAAACTGTTTCTAGTGAGAAGAGGCTGTTCTCTTTAGTTCTGTTCTTCCACTGATAATTTATCCCACTTGCCCACCCCTGCCCTTTGACTGCTTTTATAATTTTATCTTTATCACTGGTTTTGTCTCAGTGTACTCTTAACCATATTTCTTGTTTAGTAGTTTTTGTTTGGCTTTTGATTTTAAGCTTCCTAAACCAGTGGGTTTATAATTTTTATCAAGTATGGAAATTTTTCAGGTATGATTTTCCCAAGTAACTTTTTCCCCGCTACCCCTGGGTAGTCCAGTTACGCGTATATTATTCTACATGACATTATTCATTTTATTTCTCAGTGCTTCAGTAAGCCCATCCAGGTATGGCTGATCCTCACTGTTTACAGAGTCTGTATTTGCAGACTCACATATTGCTATAATTATCTGTAACTCCAAAATCAATGCTGTGCTTTTTCAGCTCTCAGGCCATAAATAAATGTGTTTTCTGAAGTCTTCCTATTGCCACATTTTTGCACTTATTGTTGATAATTTCACCATTCAAAATGGCTCCGACCATGGTGCCAAAGCCCTGCTTGGGTCTTTGAAGCAAAAGAAAGCGTGACATGCTTCATGGAAAAGGAGCAGGTGCTAGGTCACCCTTGCCCAGCCATGCATCCTAGGACTGCTTGTCACAAATGCAGTGTTAGTGAGGCAGCTATGTTTACTAAACAGAAGCACATAAAGCAAGGCTATGCATTGATTAATGAATATTTTGTGACAAAATGCTAATGGGAACTGAGCCCTGAGCCCCAAATTTCATGTTAGAATCTGTCACTCAAAGCCATATTGTGGTTGGGTGAAGCCATTGAAAGGTGATCAGGACATAAGGGCTGCACCCCATGACTGAGATGATTCCCCTTGTGCACAGCATTGAGGGTGAGTTCTGTCCCTCTGGCTACTGTCTGTCCTCTTCCAGGTGAGAAATCAACAACCAACTCACCACCTTGATAACAGAGCCTCACCATGTACCAAGTTTACTGGCACTTTCAGTTTGAACTTGTCAGCCTCCAGATCTGTGAAGAAATAGATTTCTGTTCCTTGTCCAGGTATTTTGTTACAGCAGCACACTGAGCGAGACAGTCTATATGTCCCCAAGGAGAAACGGTTAAGTATCCACTAATTCAGTGGCCAGGACTATTACGAATTACAAAAATCTACTACAGTTTTCACCCCTGACATAATTTAATCCATTCGACATTTTCACTCTCTATAACTTTGGGAAATTTTTATACCCTCCATCTTTTTTAACATGTTCACTAGTTCTTCTACCTTGTTGAACTTGTTAAAATAACAGTTTCAGTTTTCCCCATTAGTTCTGCTGTCTCATTGCTGAATCAGTTAGTGCCGATTGGCTTTTCAGTATGAGTTGCATTCTATTGCTTATTTGCATATTTGAAATTTTTATTAGAAATCAGACCCTGTGAAGTTTTCTTTTGGGGGGTGATTAATATATTTATGTTCCCAATATATTCTTGAACTTTCTTCTGGGATGAAGTTGAATGACTTAGTTTGAGCCTTTCAAGTCTTGTTTTAAATTGTGTAAGAGAAAGCTTTAGAGCAAGACTCTTAAGGATCAAACCGGCTGATGTATCTGTAAGAATTAAACTCAAATGTATCTATGGGACACCGTCAATTTTATATAATTTTTGACAAATTTACTCCACTATGGAAAGAAACATCCAGATTACATTCAACCTTTCCATGTGACTCTTTTTTACCAGTATTCTGATCTAGAACTTCCTCTCAGCTCTCACTCAGTCCCATCTCCTGTCTTCAGGGAGATGCTGGCCTTATCTGGCTTCCCTCACTGCGTCGTGACCCAGACTCTCATTCACAGTAGACAAAAGGAGCCACCATAGGGCTCAGGCCATTTGTTTCTTTCATTCAAGAATCAGCCTCCTTTTGTGGCTGACATCCAATAGTTCAACCATTCTTTCTTCATATAATTTAGAAATTGTTTCCAGTTTCTCAGGTGTGAGGGTAAACTTGGTCCTTGCTATTTACAAATATTTCCCATCTGTGACCGTTAAACTGAACTGTCCACTTGATTGGCTCGAGGATTGCCTAGGGAATTAGTCAAGCACACTTCTGGGTGTGTCTTTGTGTCTGGGCCCTGGGCATGGGTTGGGTACTAATCCAGACTTCGGTCCCCCCTTCTCTTGTGCTGTTGTCAGCTCTGAATCCCGGCAGCCCTGAAGTGAGCAACTTTGCTCCACCCCACTTTCTGCCCGATCTCTCCGTGCTGGAGCAGGCAACCACGGACTGAAACTGTAAGACAAATAAACCATTTCCTCCTTTAAATTACGGGAGTTGGGGATTTGGGAGCAGCCTCAAGAAAGCTGACTAATATAGAAACCATCCCTACTCTGTGTTCTTCAGCCCTTTTTCAATCTTTTCATTACAAAAGAAATATTAATAATTTTCATCCAGAAGTTATACCAGCAAGGTAAAAATGACAAAATTCAGTGCATGTTTGTATTCCTGAGAGTGCTAACATTTTTTCACACTCACCAGAAAGGGTCTTTTAATTTACTAAAAATGGTCTGTTGGATTGAAGATCAATTCTGACTTCAGAACTGATCACTTAGCACAATTCACCTAAGTTCTTCCACTCACATCTGTAAATACCACTGTCATATTTTTTGAAATCTAAGTAGAGGAGACACAATATGCACAAGCAACAGAGAGAACTGGATGCTGTCATTGGAAACCATGGAGTCAACTCACATCTTATAACACAAGCCAAGGGTGGCTTTCAAACTTTGACTTGGTTCACCGATCGAGAACCAATGGGGCCTCCTGAGAGTGATTGGTGGGACCATTTACCTTCCCTGCCCGCTCCCAGGAAAACTCAGAACTTGCTATCAGTCCTTTGCAGTTTCTCACTGCAGAGTAGCACAATTAGGTTTTTCAACAAAAATGTTGCAAAAATGCCACGTAAAACTCTCCTGTGTTAATTGCTCATCCCCATCCCTTGGCGGCTTTTAAAATGCCTGTATCATGGTGAGTTATGTTGGCAGTGGAAAGATGGTTCATTTATAAAGTTCATACAAATGATGCATTGGGAAGGGGGGTTTTATTCTGGTTGGTAAAAGTTAATCAAATGCAAGATAGCATAAAGCTACCCAGCATAAATCTTCCACAGAGCACTGCTTGTGCTTCTCGTCTCCCAAGTGGAGAGAACATTTATCTATTTCCAAACTGTCCCAATAAATCTTTGATGAAGAGAACCATATCAGAGTGGCTGCTAATGACTTGTTTCTCAGAACTGTTCTAGTAAGTGTATTATAAATGACTTCTCTGCTCTTGAGTGAACTGAAAGTTGAAATGTTTAAAGCTTAAGCGATAAACATGAAAGATCCAAGTTGGAAGAAGGTTCATCCTAAACGTGGTTTTTCTTAATGTCAGAGAACTTTTCCCAAGGCGAAGAAGAGCAGAGCAAGATCAGGTTCTACAGCACTTTCGAACCTCTAGGCCTGAGCACAGCCCTCGTTTGGAGAGCAGAATTATGAATAGTAGTGTTCCTAACTTCAGTGGCAAAAGGAATTTACAATGCAAAGGCATTGCAGGTACTGTCCAAAGGCTGAGGAACTGATTTTAAAAGATAATGTTCTCTTCCTTTAGTCATCATTCTTGAAAGGAAAATGAAGCTGAGAAGACGTAGCTCAACTACCAGGGAGCAAGTGGCTCCTTTTGTAGACAGGCGTCCCCCTCATACTACCGTGTGTACCTCAGATAGGCGTCCCTGTCCACACCCTTTGTGCTTGACCACATGTTGACAAATTATTCATTTTTAATTGTTTGAATGAGCACTTAAACACAATCCACAAGTTTTTATACAACTGGATCAAACTATCCTCATAATATTGAAAAAGAATTTTCTATGCATCTGAACTTTCTTTAGGCTTAGAAGCAAATCATGTATGGCCATGTTTATTACATACTTGGCAATCAAAATCTCTTGGTCCATTTTCTCCTTTGCCCCTCCCTGTTCAAAGCCGGGTCTTTATACTCTGGGTCTGTTTGTGTATCATAAGACCTACCTCTTGTTGATGGTTTTCTAGGGCCAAGCTATGCTTTGAATTTTTCCTCTGTTGTTTTAGGTAAGTCACGCAAGTCTTTGGACTGTGTGACCCCAGATCACATAACGATGTCCTTAACCAGAATACAGTGCCATTCAACCATGGCAACTGTCCGTCTAATGTGAAAGAGAAAAGATTTTAAAAATATCAAATGCTCTCAGCAACTGTACTTCATTTTTAAGCTACCTTCTTGCATGTAATATTATTCAAAAATGGTGCTTGTTTTTTGAGGGCTAATTCAAAAGGAAAAGGGATTCAGGGTCGTCACAGTAAAAATATATTTGTATTACATGGCTTTATTGCAGCATAAAAAGCAAATAACATTACTTACCTATCTTATTTACAGCGGTTCTGTGTATCTTTGAAAATCAGGACAACATTTCTCTTCTTTTCTCTTTGCCATTGCTTTTAATTAAAATTTGATCTTTTCTAAATTGACTGAGTCACTTGGCTCTGCTGTGTATATTTCAGGCTCCACACATAAATTCTTTACCAGATTTCCATTTGGGGAGGATTAACCATTTTGCAATCTAATTTCCTTCCAGCAGAATGTCTCTGGTTCTTTGTCAATATTCAGGAAAAAAGATTGTGATCTCCAAGGGTCACCTCTTTCCATAAAAATGAACTCTCAGGTTAATCTCTGTGATTACTTTCTTTCCTTCACCCTCAAGAGAGTTTGCATATGGACAATTTCTTCTCAAAAGGACAAGAATTGTAACTATCATCTCTCATGTGTTCAGGCTTCACCACGCATGGCTGGTGCCAGATTTCATCAGACAAATTCAAAGCTCTGGGCCAGGAGTTTGGTCCAAGGGACTTTTCTCTTGGATAGAAATCTAGGCTAATGATTTTGAACCTCAATTGCATTGGCTTGAAGTTCCTTGGCTATTAGTCTTCAAGAGTCTTTAAAAATCATTTAGGTCAATCCCCTCATTCTTCAAATAAACAGCCTGAGATCCAGGGAGGTGAAAAAAATGTCACAAATGATCCAATGGTAAAACTTGGATCATAACCCTTGAAACATATGCATAGTGAATGTTCTACACAACAGTGTTTCCTCATGTGCATAACTTTCCTCATTTTTAAAAATTGTTCTAGCCACCGAAAGACATTAACTGCACAAATGCTTCTAAGTTTCATCAGCACTAAGATACAGTTTCCCGATTATTAATACTTCTAAAATAAAGATGAGACTAGAAACAAGGGTATCTCATTGCTACCCTTCACTAGGTGTTGATCATCTCATAAATTCTATTACCTATCAGCACAATCTTTCCTGATATTCCAGGACTATAACTAAACAGTAACAACCCCTGGACCTTTGACTGTAAAAATTTCTTTAAGAACTTTTGAAGAATTCTTATGTCTTAGCTATTGAGTTTAATTGACTCACCATCATAAGATCATGAAATATCCAGTATCAAAACTTACAAAATGGTTCCACAACAATAGTGAAACCCTCTTCAGGGAATCACTGCATTTCTGTCCCTCTTGATGGTACAGAGAATGAAATTATTGGAAAACACAAGCATTGATAACCAAGCTGAAAATCATTCATCATAGAATCTATAATGAATTATTGGGAATACTTTAACCAATATATTTGGCTTATAGTTCTCATCTTGTATAATGGTCTAATGTAATCAAAGTTGCACTAAATTTAAAACAATCTTTGCTTCATGGTACACAAAATAATGGCTTAGCTTACAATAACGGCAATATGAACTTAAGAAAACAATATATGTACTTAGCTTTGTTTTAACTACAGAACTGAATTGAGATAAGATCTGAGTCATATTCTCCATCTTTAAGAAATTTCCTTATCCAGAAAGATAAATTCAACCCCAGATGTGCTCAGTAACTAAGACAGACCATGGCCAAGATTGGGTTTTAGAACAGCAATTGTGTTCATGTGCAAGACACGTATGTGCCCATCAGCTGGTCCATGAAACTTGTATCAGATTTCAGTGGGCTGCAGGAAGATTGGAAAAGAATGAATACATTTTCCTCATCAGCCAGGTCAGCCAAATTGGCTGAGGTGTGACAGACAGGAGACAGAGATACACCCTACATGCCATGTATGTGCACAGGAAGGGTTCCTGGCTAGGGGAGCCCACAAACCAGGAACCCTAGCAGGGAGACAGCACAGTGAGAGGAAGTTTCACCCTTACACAGTGTGTCCATCCAAGGGGCCGTCCTTCTGCAGTTCCTACTGAGGTGTCGCCGTGCCAGTGGGAGCCACAGATGGTAGACAACACAGTTAATTGCCTTCCCTTCCACAAGGAGGAAAATGAGAGGGTGCTGCAGGGGTGGGGGACAGTGGGAAGGTACTGTGTTTATCACAAGACAGTGACGGCTCTCCTTGGGGAGCAGAGACTGCAGAGTAGACAGAATAGAGCTCACTGTGGTGGCTCCTCAAGGCCAAAACGCTGGGGATATTAGACTGAAGTCTGATAACTAGCACTCTTATTTGTTCCCAGGGATAATCGTTTGCAAAATAATGAAGCCCACACATTGGAATCTGTCCGAAAGACCTAACACACTTGTGATAGCCCAGGCAGGTCATGCAGAAAGAAGAGCAAGTTGTTCTTGCCTCCTAGAGTTGGGGTCGGCTGGACAACAGGAAGCACCACAGGCTTTGAGTGTGGGGATGACACAGGAAACGGCAGTGCTTATGGGGAGAGGCACCTTGTGCTACACAACAGCAGGAAGAAGGAAGAGGTAGGCAGGTGACTGCAACAGGTGAGGAGTCATCAACCCCCAGGAGTGCATTGGACCCAGAGCCCCAGCATCACCAGTAAAGAATTCACTCGGGAATTGAAACTAGTCAGCAGTGCAGAGAGACATGGGCTGCACTGGAGAAGCCTCCCGAGAAGCAGTCTGGGAAAAATTAATCCTTCCATTTCTAGATATGCTTTTTTCTTAAAACAAGATATCATACTTGTAAAAAGAAACCGTGAAGCCCAGGATGTGTACAGGAAGTGGTGCTGGTTGGCCTAAATGGAGTAGTTACTCTTTTGTGAAGAGTAAAGAAAGGGTGAACATTGGCTCAATTGACATCGGCTCATGTTATCTGCTTTGTACTGTTCCACAGCTCGGCTGCGGTTCATCTTCCTCTCAGTGCAAGAGAATGCTGTCGTATTGCTCCATGTCAGGACAGAGCTGATGTTCTCCTGAAGCCAGGAGTGCTTGGCCTGCCCCTCACAGCCAGGCAGGCAGGATTTGGGGGGATCCTGTGAGCACTGAGAGACCTCGGCTGGATCGCACAAGTACAGTAGACAGAGGCAGGAGAGGTAAGGAGAAATCAGCGCTGTGGCCACACAGGATCCGCAGCCGGCTCATTCCGCTCCTCTCTCATGGGTGGTGACCAGGGGGACCAGGAGGGACATGGAAGGTTCAGCCTAAACGGTGCTTCCCCTTGAAACATCTCACGAGGTCTGAGCATTACCAGGCGACTTTTCGGAGAAGACAGATTCGGAAACACGGAGCTCATGGCCGTGTTTACTCCTGATGTGTGTGACACAAAGGAGAGCCATGCATCTGGCCCTCAGTGGGCCCCAGGGTTGTCACTGGCTGTCAGGCATGGAAAGGACAGCCAGTGTCCTTTGGGTCCGGAGGGACCCAGCAAAATGAAAATGGAAGCAGAGCAGTGGAGTCCTAAACACGAGTGCCCAGAAGCCTGGAGCAGCTGGTGGCTCTGTGGCCACGGCCACTGGGCTGGTCCACGGTGAGTGGCGTGTGAGTCTCACCCTTTTCTCTGTGTCCTAAGACCCAGCAGCTATGGACAGATCCTGCACGGCCTTCGTAGAGCAGGCAAGGAAGGGAGAGGAGAGCGGGTCATTCACGGAGACGATCAGCTGGTGCCTGCAGAGCCCATCCCACTGTCCCACTCTCCTGGCCCCTGGCGGAGGAGGCACTGTCCCAGCTGTGCCCATCAGAGCCCAGCTGCACTGTGCAACCTCAGAGTGGCTGTCCCAGTGGGGCTGGCATGGTGCGCTCAGCTTCTGAGCTTGACACTCTCGAGGGCCTGGGACAGGGACTCTGAGCTATCACCTTCAACACCAGTAGCCTCACTAATGCAGCGGCCAGGCCTCCTGGCTTGATGCCCTCCCTGCTCGTGATCATCGGCGCTGTGCTCTGCCCCCACCGGCTCCCTCCGCTCCTCTCCCACACTGTCCCCTGTCTCCGTGGGACTCCGCAGGTCACCACAGCTTTCTCCTGTATCCCCGCATGCAGACATCTGTGCTGTGCACACATGAGCACGGGGGACCACAGTCTGCATGTGGCCACCCCAGCCGATGCCCAGCACCCCCAAAGCCACACGTTGACTTTGTCTACATGAATTTGCCCACGGTGCAGCAGCACCCCATCGAGCCCTCACAGGCACAGGCGACTTGGGATGGGCTTGAGGAAGAGGGTGGAGAAATGACCCCGAGAGATGGGGGTGCTGGGGCTCACAGCCAGGTCACGCGAAGCATCGCTTTCAGCACGCAGACACGGGGGTTTGGGAGGGCACTCCCTGAGGCTTCTGCAGACACCTGCAAGTGACAGCACAGGCGACCTGGGGACAACCCTCACCTGTGCACAGTGCAGGGAGAAAGGACTCGGGGGAGCCGACAGGAGGGGCTGGCGGATCCGCTGTGACAGAGGGTGGAGCTCTTTGGGGGCTGACGCTATGGAAACTCAGTGCCTGAGCTCTGGGTCCCGGAAGCCCAGGACCAAAGTTCGGGCCGAGCTGGCTTCACCCACAGCCTCCCCCCCGGCCACAGAGGTGGCTCAAGCCAGGCCCTGCGGGCCTTTCCTCCGTCCTGCACAGAGCCCACTTGCTGGTGTCTCTTCATAGAAGGGTGCAAATCCTGGGGGGTCTCAGGCCTCATTTTTCTGGCCTTATTCAACCTTAAGCGCTCTGATAAGGGCCCCACCCTAACGGAGCTGCACGAGAGCCAGGGCTTCGAGGGGTGGGCCTGGGAACTTGACAGGACAGTCCCCTAGAGACAATGGGTTTGCTCGGAAGCCTACAGGTAGTTGCTGAGCCTGCCCACGGGAAGTTTATTAACTTGTTTATTTGAGCAATAACATGAGAAGTGTTTGACAAGCAAGGAACCAGGGACGAGAAGGCAGAGCATCCAGCTGGGTCACTTTTCTTAAGACAAGGGGCTGGTATGGAAGGGAGAGGATAAAACTCAGCTCTGCACTTCGGGCTGCAGCAGCGCCAGGTAAGAGATTGCGAACTTCAGGGAACGTTAGAAATGGAATGCATGGCTTTTCTGCAGCATTCTTAATTCACAGGATCACATGTCTACTTAGACTTCTCATGAGGCATAGGGCAGTAGCGATTGCATACAGCCAGGACAATCGCCCCTCCTTGGCAGGAAACATTGGCCCCTTCTGAAACATCATGACAACAC
>RJWT010008585.1:0-26103 GCA_004365215.1 Cuniculus paca | reverse complement strand
CCCCATCTCTTGGTCTCCTTCCCCCTTGCAAATGATCTATCTCCCTATTTTCTATTATCTATCTTTTATAATGGTCTTTATTAACCCATATTACAATCTATGAATCATCTTCCTTTCAATGCCTATGAAAATTAAACATTCTATCTCATGCAATATTGTAACTCCTCAGTTAGAAATTACACCAAATTTTATATTTTTCTCTTATTATTGCCCAATTCATTATCAAGCTATTTGTTTAAAATTCTGTTTGAGCACCTCCTTTATAAATGTGCCTCTCTCTTCATTTCTGTTACCCTTAGATTAGGAATCAACTCAAATATTCTAAGAACTGTCTAACAATAATCAGGTTTCTAGTGAATGAAGTTGATTCCTCATAATTCCCACATATTATTTGAAACAGCCCAGTTTCATATTATAACCTTAGTTTAATATCTTTACAGTTTACTTTCTTTTTTCTTCTTTAGTCTGGTGTCACAAAATTATATGGTACATGTTGCATCCTGCCACACTGAAAGTTTCACTTTCTCTCTCTTTACTTTGTATATATATATATATGTATATGTTTTGACTTAAACAAAAGCATGCTAGTACATCTTATTCCTGAAACAATTTATTAATCCTTTAAATTATCAGTGAATTATGAATTTCCTTGTAAATTCATCTGTGGCCCTTGTAAATTCATCTGTAAACAATTATAAAAAGCATTCTAATGGCTATTTTCATAGCATTTCCTTCATGTCTCTGTTAAAGTACTTATAATATTTATTGTTTTGTATGTTCATATATATTTTTTCCTATTGTTCTTCAAGGAATTAGCTACATGTTTATACACCAATATTTAACCTCCATTTCCAGAAAAATCAGGGGTATCTTGGAAAAAATAAAAATATAAACCTCAAAGTATAAAAATAGAAATAGAAATTCTAGCCATGACAACAAATCAGAACTGAGACCCAGCTCTGAGCAGATGTAAGGAAATTGACATATGCTCCAGGGCTTATCTACTCTCCAATGTATCTATAACAGGGGGTCCATAGCACTTATTGTGTGGTCATAGTCATCATGATTTTATGTCTGTACATGAAAGATCATTCTAAGTGAAACTCTTTAATATATCATTTTAGAAAGGAATTGAAAAACTCAATTGTTCAACTTCAATATTTCCATAATTTGGCTGTGTAATTTAGCTTTTGATCAGAGAATTGGCATTCAAGTACAATAGATGAAAAAATAAGAAAAAGTATCTACTTCAATTTCAGGACAGAACCCACCAGTGCTGGTTCTTATATATGTTTCTAGAAATTGCCATCCTTTTTGTTATTTTATTTTAAAGACCTCTACTATTAAATTTGTAATAAATTAAACAATTTCAACTGCGGATCAAGCAACCCAAAGCTTAATTGTGGTTCTTGGTATGAAATAAAAAGAAAAGGGTTAGAATGGATATACATTTCTAGATAACAGGATCACTGCTCTGATCTCTGCTGTCATTGAAGAAAGCATGACAGTGAGTTCACTCGAAAGGAAGTTTCTCTGACAATCAAAGAGAATCCAAAACAAGAACAAAAGCATGGGCAGAAGTATGGACATGTACTTCAGTCTTTTCACAACTGTCTTTTCCACAGAATTTTTCTTAGTGGTCTTTCTACTCCTTCTCTCCAAGTGTCCCAGATGTGTAGCAGCAAGAGAAGGGACTTACAAATATGTTTCAAGATGAAAACGTGGCAAAGATCTGTAAGAGATCACAGATCATTTCCAGGAGCTCTGTAGTACTCCACAAGTAAAGAATAATAAAATGATTCTTGTCAGACACAGGGAACACAGATATCTGGATAATGTCTACAAAAGTTTGTGCTGAGCTCTTTTAATAATAGGGGGTCAAGATAATGGCTATGATAGCAGCCAATGACCATTTTCATTAACAATTTTCAAGATTTAAATTCAACTTTCCTATAAATTAAAGCATTTTTGACAACTGAGATACATACAAATAGTTCTGCTTACCTTGGAAAACTCAAAAGAATCTTATTCCCACCCCAAAATAAAAGTTTGGAATGACCCAGAATTACAATTTTTAAAAATATTTTTTTTATTTATTTATTTATTTATTTATTTATTTATTGTGGTACTGTAGGTCAAATCGAGGGCCTTGCACACTTTAAGCAAGTTCTCTAACACTCTGCTACATTCCCAACCCAACATAATTAGAAAGGTTTAAAACACTAAAAAGCAGAGCTCACATGCAACCAAGTAACCGAGTAAATTCCAAAGAAATGCAAGCTTCTCTAAGGACAGGCAAGGTGCTGAAACTGTTGTATCTGTGACCCAGCACAAGCTGAACAGGTTTCAGATGCCACACAAACAAATGAAAAAATAACTAAATTTTTATTAAAACACAAACATCCAATTACACACGAGTTTTTATTTAAATTATAATTTTTATTATTACATATTTACAGTACATAATGTTAAATTGCATGTGGGCAGTTGGTACATATACCTAATACTTCTTAATCATTTTCTTCATTCCTTTCCCTTCCTCCATCTCTTTCCTTTTGCAAAAGATATAGCTCCCTGTTTTCTATTTTCTTTTATTTTGCTCTTTAATACATTTATCTTTTCCATTTCTCATATAAGAGAAACCATGTGCTATTTAAGCATATGTATCTGATTTATTTCCCTTCACATTATGGGCTCAACATACATTCAGAGAAGTTGAAATAATTGAGTCCTAATGTTTTAGTTACTTTTTGTTACTGAGACACAATACTTAATGCCCACAATTTAAAAGAGGAAAGGTTTATTTTGGCTCAGAGTTTGTATTAATTTCAGTCTATATTTGGCTGACCAGGTGACATGGCACAGGGGCATGGCCAAGAAGGGTCATGTATGCCACAGCAGGTAGGAAGCAGAAAGAGAGTGAAGGGAGTAGCAGGGAAGAGCCACAAATCCTTCTAGGCCATACCCCCAGAGATACATCTCTTCTGAGCAGATCCCACCAACTAAGAGCAAGTCAACTATCAGCCTCCATAATCCAATCACCTTCCAATAGACCCATCTATGAGCGCATGAAGCTCTGAGGAACACTGAAGATCTAAACCATAACACATAGCAACAAACAAAGTCTTCATTTATTGTTAAAACCCAAGTAAAATATGAAAGCTTGAGAGTAGAACGCAAGCAAAGTGGAAGAGATGAAGACATGCAGAAGTTGATGGGGAGAGAGAAGGAATCATAATTAAACACCAACACTTCTCTCAGCCTCTTTCTCCTATGAACCAAAAGGCTTAAGTCTGCTGATAGAAGAGTAGCAAAATCTTTCACATCTAGAGCACAAAGAATCAATGAGCTGGAGAAAGAATGAATGAAACTTTACTTCAAAGGAGGACAAGTAATCAGCGTGGGCCTAAGACCATATAGTAACATCAAAGTTGTCTCTTGTTGCTACTTGAAGGAAAATAAGTTTTCTTAGAAGGGAAACAGAGAAATAAAGCAGTATTTGGCAGTAAGGAACACAAGGGGCCGAAATGCTGAGAAAAACGCATTTTCAATGCCAAAGCACATAGAACTTCTGTTGGTATGTGATTCACAAAAATGCAGAGGAAAAAATCCTGACCCTGTCATGACAAAAAGTAGCCATTTGCTGCTCACAGAGGGACAAAATAAAGGAGAGGGATTTCTAGGTGAGACACAGGTAAAGAAGAGCAGTTAAAAGCTTAGGAAAACATTCATCCAGCAATGCAACCCAATCCCTAAGAATGAGCCAAGATCGATGCAATATCGACAAATTTGAGGCAACTGATGGACTGAAAATAATCATAGAATCATAAAACCCACATCCAGTTCAACTCCTGACTAAATGAACTCTCTTTCTCTCTGTTTGTCTTTCTGTCTGTCTGTCTGTCTGTCTTTCTCTCTCTTTCTCTCTCACACACACACACACCATGCAAAAATCTGAGGCAGGAGGACAGTAGGTGTGTGTATTATAAAAAGGGCCAAATACAGGAGACTTTAGGCTCTGAATTATGCAAGCTAGAATACATCTTCGAAAGGTCTACAGTAAAAGGCTGTCCCTCCAGAATCTTACACCTAATGAAAATATATTTCAAATATGAAAATAACCCATTTAAAGATAACTGTGTCAATGACCACTTTTTGAAATAATAAGAATAATAAAATTTATGAACAGTCTTAATTAAGGAAATTAACTTTGTTGTCAAAAGTCATTCCAGAATTTAAACAGGTCCAATAGCTTCACTAACATTTTCTCTCAAACTTTGTCTACACAGACTCTTTTAGAAATAGAAAAGGAAGAAGCATGTCACAATTATTTCTGAGACAAATATCCTAACAGCAATATTGAACAAAGTCATGGTAAAAAAAGAAAACTATAATCCATGTTCACTCATGAGCATAGAAAAAAGTTTTTTAATAATAGATTGGCAAATAGAATCTAAGAATAGATTATACTATGTCAAGGCTAATTTTTTTCCAGACGTGCAAATTTAAGTCAACATTAGAATATCAGGATAAATATTTACCATATCAATGGAGAAAAATAAGGAGAAAAAATAAGACTATAAACTACAGAAGAAGAGAAATAGTATGTCCTTAAAAGTTACAGAACAAAGATTTTGCACAATTTGTCATCCACTCATATTTGCAACTCTCAGAAAACTAGGACTAAAGGGAAGACTAAACACTTTTTCTCTGAAACTTAGAACAACATTGTATTTGAAATCCTAGCCAGAATAGTAGAGTAAGAAAAGAAACAAAAACTATATAGATTAAAAAGGAGGATGTAAATTTGTCTCTTTATAAATGCCTAATAGTCCACATGGAATACTCCAAAAAGTACAGGAAAAAGTAACAAAAAATACAAGAACTAATAAAGGAGCTTAGCTGAGTGACAGGAAGAAAACTTTTAATAAAAATAGATTGTATTTTAAACTAGAATTTTTTAAAATACTTAATTGAAATGATTTTTAAGAAGTATTATTTATAAAGACAAAATGAACTGATTTAGAATAAATTTGTCAAACTGTTTACAAAATGTATATGTTGAAATATGAAAAATGTGAGGAAGTAAAGAAGCTACACAAATGAAGACATATACCATATTGATAAACATAAAAGTCAATATTTTCAAGAGGTCATTTGTCTCCCAAAAGAACCTAAAGAGTTGATGCAATCTTAAAAGAAATACTAGCCACCATCTTTTGTCTTATTTAACAAGCTGACTCTAAAATTTACATAGAAAAGCAAAAGTCCTAACATAAACCAATTTTGGAAAGTTAGAATTAATTTAAAAAACTCATACCTCTTAATAAAAACATACTATAAGCAATTAACAAGTTTAGAAATGACAAAGTTTAGATATGAAGGACAAAGCATAGAGAACTTGGAAAAAGAGGTGATGAGGACAACTTATTTCAACAAATATGCAAAATTCAATGAAAATTCAATGAAAAAATATAATTTCTGCAATAGTGCAAAATATACTGCCCAACCATATACAAATTAATTAAACTTTTCTATTTTGTAATGTATATAAGATATACAAATATTATTAAACTATATGTAAAACTTAATATTAAGAGACTTCCACAAAATAAAAACAAAATATTTGCAATCTTAGATAAGGCAAACGTTTTGTTTTTTGGTTTTTTTTTAAAGTTATGATACCAAAACAAAGCCCACAAGAGAGAAATTTTTTGAGCACTTAAATTCATCAAAGTTAACATGTTTAGTAAAAGCATTATTAAGAGTTAAGAAAATATTTGCAAAGTATATTTTTAAAACTTAATAAACTGTTACAAAAACACAATAAAAATAAGCAAAAGATTTATATAATTAAATAGAAAGCATTTCTTAACATAACCAGTCATCAGAGAAATGCAAATAAATAAAAACCACCATGAGATACTACTACATATTTTAAATACCAAGTTCTGGTGAAAACATACAGTAACTGGAATGCTCAGACATTGCTAGTAACAGTGCAAAATGATGTAAACAGATTGGAAAATAGTTCAGTGTACTTTTATAAACTTCAACATATACTATCTTTACCAGACAATTCAACACCTCAGTTGTTTAACCAAGAGGAAATGGAGATATAACCACACAAATACCTGTGCATAAAGGACCATAGCAACTGCATTAGTTGGCTCAGACTGTCATGAAAAGTACAGTAGTAGCTTAGGTACGTCAAAACATCAAATGTAATTTTGTCACAGTTCTTGAGGCTAGAAGTCTAAGACCAAGTTTCTGGCAGATTTAGTTTTGGTGAAGGTGCTCTTCCCAGCTAAAAGATAGCTACCTTCTCGGTACAACCTCACCTGAGCTTTTCCAAGTATAGGTACATATGATAGTAAATCAATCTCTCTGTTAAGAAGACTAATTCTAGTGGAACAGGGCCCCATCCTTATGATTTTATTTTGCCTTAATTATTATCTTATAAGCTTCATATTCAAATACAGACACACTGAGAAGTAGGGACTAAGCAGGTGAATTTTGGACGACATAAACATTTACTTCATTGTTAGGGACCAGAATCAGCAAAAAGGGGCCTTGGGGGTCTGAAATCAGAGCTTGATTTCCCCAATCATGGAGGAAAGACCTACAAATGCATCCGCTCACAGGGCAAGATAAGGACCCTCTGAGGGCTACAAGGATCTTTAGAATAATGCAGTAGCTGTAGTAAAAGTTTTCATTTGGAGAAAAAAAGTTTCTTTATTGACTCCTGTCTCATTCACGCAAGAATGCTTTGTTCTTCTTACTAGCCCACAACAATCACTGCTGTGTTCCAGGAAAAGTACACTACCCGCTCTGAAAATGTGTGTATGCGCTCAGCAAAGAGTGGCAAGCTTGGGGAGTCTTCATCCTTGCCCATCCTGAGGCACTGACCTCCCAGTGCCTACTTCCCCCTTTTACACATTACTAAAATTGTCTCTGTGTCTTATTTCATTCCTCACCATACCCTCATACAGGCAGTTGGGGATCTTGGCCTGGCCCCACACTCCCTAACATTTCATTCCTGTTTCCCCAAAAATTCATGTCATTTTCGTATGCAGAATGACATTCTTTCCATTCCAACAGTCTCAGAAGTCTTACTTCATTTCAGCATCAACTCTAAAGGCTAAAGCCTGTTAAAATTTCATCTAAATACCACCTAAATCAGAAATGGATGAAACTCAAGCTATTCTGAGGCAAATTCCATCTTCAAATGTAACCAGGTAAGTCATTTGTTTGCAAAATACAGATAAATTGTGAGACAAGTATAAAATAGATATTTCCACTCCAAAAGAAAAAAAGTTGTAAGGGAGGGTGATGGGTCAAGGCAAATTCCTAGATCTTAAGGTTTTACCTGCTTCCCAAACCATGCATTTGTTCCCCTTCGCTATGAAACTCAAACTTTCTGTCAGTTCCTCAAAGACAAATCATGAACCTGTGCTTTCCAGCATGACTACTCAGATTGCATCTCCTTTTTTGCTCCTCCCCCAAAAAACCTTAAGTTTTTCCTCAATAAACTCTCTGGTTGATACTCTTTTCTTCAAGTCATCTGAGTGGCAATGTCACATCCCTAGATCCACAGTGTCTCTCTCCTTCAGCTCAGAGCTGTGTCAGAGCCCTGTGTTCATGGGCCCCAACTCTGCCAGTGCCGATCTCTGCAGTGGTTCCCTCTCAGGCTGAAATCACAGAAGGCAAACCACCCCCTGAAGCCCAGGATTTATACCTCCTTACCCTTGGAGGAAGTGCAGCCCTGATGAACTTAGAATCACTTTCAGGGTCATTTGATTATTTCCTTGACTAAAACATGTTTCCAACCCAGTATCTCCTCTCCCATCCTATGAAAGCAAAGAAGTACAACACCTTTCCTTTATGTCACCTAATTTTTTTCTTTCCCCTTCAGTTCAAACTGAAAGTTTTATGATTGAATAATCTCAACTCTATTTCTAGATTTCCCTTAAGTGGCTAATAAGAGATTCAGGGAAGAGGGAGGAAGGGGAGGAAAGAAAAAATAAAAATGATTAGGATGTATTGTGTAGATGTATCAACTCCTCATGAGAAAAATAATCATTGTGTACAGCAAATATGAACTAATAAAAATAATTTTAAATGGCCAATAAAACTATGCACCATACTCTCTTTGTCAAATGATTCTTCAGTCACATCTTTAATATTCTCATCAGAACATGCCTACATTTTTCTTCCCAAATGGATAGGCTGATAATTTTCCAAATCTTAAAGTTCTGGTCCCCTTCTCTAAAAATTTATTTCTCAAACGCTTTTAAAGTATCTCTCTCTCCTTACAATTAATATAAATAGTATGGGGAAATTATCCCACTCCTTCACACTTTGCCTAGAAATAGTGTTAGCTAAATATCTAATTTAGTATTTTAAAAGTTCTACCTGCCACAGGACACTAGAACACACTTAGACTAAGTACTTTTCCACTTTTTTTTAAAGGATGTGTCTGCAATATATAATAATTATATTCATTGTTGGGAATCAGGACATATACATAACACATCTTAATTCTTTTCACTTCTCATTACACCTCCCTTCTGATTCCATCTCTTGGTCCTGTTCCCTTTTGCAAGACATTTTTTCATTTTATAACACGAATTGCCTTTCTTCCAAATTCTAAGACTCTGTTCCTCATTTCCATTTGACTACTCACCAGAATGATCTTTAATGTCTCTATTTCTATGAACATTCCCTTTATGACAACATATATTCTCTCTCAAACAAGAGATAATTTCTTTATGACTCTCTTTTCTTTCTGATCCTTCATCAAGATTACCTTTAACATTCGTATTTCTTCCAAGCACCTCTTCAAGTCGATATTGCCATTTGTTGCGTACACCTCAAAACTCTCCCAGGAAAAAACAAAACAAAACAAAACAAAACAAAGCAAAAACCTGTCTCAGACTATGTGGATTACCAAGATCTGAGCCCCTTCCACATTTTTAGTTATTTGCTAAAACAGCATCCCACTTTAATAACTTTTTAAATAAATATCCAAATCTAGAAACTATTCAAATTTCTTCTGGTGAAGGAGTGAAATACTTATGGTATGCATGTATAGGGACTAGAAAAGTACAAACTACTGAAACACACAACATACTGATATACATGAAAACACTGTTAAACAGAATCATCTAGTCTCAAAGAGCTAGACACCGTGCTTTCTTTGCTGTGACATCTTGAATTAGGTAAAACAATAGCAAATGCTTTAAGTAGGAATGTTGGATTGAATATAAAGAGACACATGAAAATATTGTGGTGATTATATCACTGAGCATATTTTTCTAAATTATCCTGCATATAAATGATATAAAATAATAGGAAAAAGAATGAGGATGAAGTGGAGGAGTGGTAAGATTTATACCTCGTTGTCCCTGCCAAATCTCATGTGCTTATTGATGGAGTTTTGGGGAGGTGGCTGACTCATGGGTGTGTGATACTGGATTGTGGGTGTGTGATAACTAGGGTAGCCCACTGATTGATTTAACATAGTTCTGGGTGTGGGTAATGGGAAGGCTCATCCTGCATGTAGGTGCCACCAACAAATAGGCTTGTAGCTTGAATGGAAGAAAAAGGGAAAGGAAGGCCGATTACTGACTGCCATGGACTGTTTCTCCTCTACTGTGGCGCCCAGCCTTTCAGCCAGCTGACTGTATACTGAAATCTTTACAAACTATCAGCTAAAATAAAACTTTCATCCTTTAACTTGGGGGTGTCAAGTATTTTGTCTCTGCAATAAGAAAGTAACTAAGATAAGGAAGAATAGTAGGAGGGAAAACTGGAGGAAGAAAGCTATAAGAATTTGATATCCTGCCCCTGTATTGTTCCCCATGTATATTCACCCCTCAACATTCACATTCATGTGTAGATTACTCCTTCAATGGATTGGGGATTATCTTGTAAAAAAACCACTGAAATATAGCAGAATGTATATTTATTGTTGCATGATTCTTGAGGGTAAGTCATAAGAGGTCTTATTTTCTTAGAACGGTGACCTGCAATATAAATCTGAATACCCTGAACCCACCAATGGGAAGAGAATATACAGATAAACATGCTGGAGAAATCCTGAGACTGAAAGAGAGAGAACCCAGACTCATTTGTTCTTGGATATATGTATTATAGTCATCCCCAAAATTCTGGTTCAGATACTGTCCTGCTGTGCCCTGAACAAATTACACAGTTATGAGAAAAACAAACAATTGGTTTATGCCACTAAATATTTGCATGGGTTGTTATACTGGCAGATAAATGGAACAGAAAATTAAAAAGGATATTATGGGCAGTGTATGTGTATAAACAATCAGAATCAAATAAATACTTTTGTGTCTTAGAAACTAAGAAAAGTATAAAATAATTTTAAAAAGAAAAGAATTCCTCTCACTTAGGGACTTTTTTTCCTAACACTATCTTAAAACATCTATTAATTGGGATCACGAGAGGGAAAAACTCACTGTTAGCATACATTTTTTAGTTCCCTTTTCATTTATTTAATGAACTTCTTTATTGTGTTTTGTTCTTTTATTTTTCACTCGTATGTTTGTAATACATGATTACATAACTGCAGTGAGCTGGTACTTGTACATAACATGGCTTAATTCTTTTTATTCCCTTCTCCTCCCTTACCTGGCACCTTGAGAAGCCAATAGTTTAGATATAGCATCTTTGAATTTTATATAAATATAAAGTGATGCATAGTACAGAAAACTCTTAAATATTACACCAAATCCAGTCTTCAAAGTCATGCAATATATTTCAACACTTGTACAACAATCTGTGGGTTAATCTCCTTATTGCTTACATCTTAGCAGTAATACTATTGTGCCAAATAAAATTAAAGCCATTTTAGTGGTGGTCCCAACCATTAGAATTTAGTTTAAAAACTGATGGTGATCAGTCATTAAAATAAATAGTCTTTAAGAAACACAGAAGCTTCTGAGAGAAGGTCTTTGTATTTTTAGTGTTCTCTTTCAAGTGGTGCCTGTAGAAAATTGGTTTTATCTTCCAAATGATTGAAATTCCTTTAGGTGTTGAAAAGTATCATGCAGAGGAGTTAATATATAACTTGAGGGATAATCAATGCCAGTGTTGAAATTTTGTAAGATTATAGAAACCAGGTAAAAATGCAGCCAATTAGAAATTAAACTATTAATAGAAAGAACTTGGAAAATTAAGAGAATATGGATACAATCCAAGTAAGGAATGATTTTTCCTGTACTTCAAATGAAACAGTGTATTCTCCTATATATTCTAATCTATTTTATAGTTTACCAATCTTTGCTCTTTATGACAGGATGTAAAAGTGTTGTATTTCTGAAACTTCTCCATATTCTGACTGTATGAAATCTTTCACAGTGCATTGAGCTAGAACAGAAATTTATAACTAATTTATCGTACTAACATTTATTGACCTGCTGTTAATTGTTGTCCCCTTAAGGATCTCAGAATCTAGCACAGAACATGTGACAAGTAATTACAATAAATTGTGGTAAATGCAAAAACAGAAGTCTGCACAAGGTACAGATGTGGCTTCAATGCATAAATAATTCTGGGACTACAGCAGGCTTGCCGGTCACATCCAGATGGATGGTTATTATACATTTATATGAATTTGCCTGGAGGATAATGGTCAGTAGGACATTCAAAGCAGAGAGAATCATGTGCAAAGACAAGAGGCAAAAATGGTATAATGTGACACTTTATCAAACATGATTAAGGGAGAGGCAGTTGATATGAATGAAATTGATCAAAAGCTCCATTGTAGTTTATACAAAGGTCTTTGGATTTTATCATGTGGGCAGGTGGGAGAGAGTAAAATGCCTTCAGTGGAAAAGAAACATGATCAGACACATATTTTTTTAAAGATCACTTTCTCCATAATGTGGAAACTGGCTAGACTAGGGGAAAATTTATAACAACAGAGACAATTAGGTAACAAATTAATAGGCTTTTCATAGAATGATGAAGTCTCAGGAAGTGGATATATATATATATTTAAGAAAAAAGGCTGATTTAAAAAATAAGATTTGGAAATGACTTTAAATTTGAAAATTCTATGTTTACAGTGATCAGAGGAAATACGGAGAAAAAAGAAAGTAGGAAGGGACTAGTTGGGACTTCTGTTACCACGTGGGAGTCCAATCTAATGAGCTGTAGTCTCTGACTTTGTTCCATTTTAGCGCATTTTCTCTATAAGCTCTTAAGAGCACCAGCTCTGAATCTAAACTACTAGAATTTCTGTTTCTACTCTGTCACTTTTTAGCCCTGTCAACTCAAGTAATTACTCCTGTTTCTCAGTTTCTGAATCTGTAAAATGGACACCATAATGATACCCATTTTATAGGGATGTTACGAGGATTTAGAGTTTAATAGGACAGTGCCTTAGACAAAGGGAGGACAGTGTGTTTATTACAGAAGATCAATAAGACCTGAAAGCAGAAGCCATTTGTTGTAACACAATTATTCTGACCTGGTATCAAATTACAAATCACAGACTGTATTTTGTCTTGATTATATGCAGTAAAGGCAGAAAAGATTCTTTTCTTGATGTTTTGTTTTTATATTTGAAGACTGTATTTTATCTTGATTATGTGTAATAAAGGCAGAAAAGATTTTTTTTGATTTTTTTTAATACTTTGTTAAATGTTGATAAAGCACTTAAATTAGTTGCCTGCAAAGAAGAAAGACATGAGGCTTTCCCTTTATTAATTTTTTTCTGTTAATTTTAATGTGCTTTGCAGAAAACACAAATCTTAAGGCTGTTCTGCTTTGAAATTTATAATTTAAGTGGTTTTTTAATTTTCTAATTTCCAAATTTCTTCAAATCTGAAAAATCATTTTTATCATAATTTAAACTTAATTTAACACTGGAACACTCTGGGAAAATGCTTTTTGGTGGGGGTGGGGGACAGTAACAGTCCGAGGTAAAGAATATAATGTGTAACTCAGTGGAAATGTACCAGAGGTTCTCTCTCCTGGGAAAATGAATGTTTCACAGCTTACCAATTGCATAACCCCCTAAAACTGTCCTGAACCTTTCTTTCTGTCAAGATGACTTTTCATCATCTTATTAAAGTTCAGTGATTCCTTTCAGAATCCCTCTGAACTCCCACCCTTTTCCTTCTCATCATCTCATTAGTAGTTAACTTCTGCTTTTCACTCACCAGTCTGTGGTTTTTATATTTCACTTTCAGCCTCCACATTGTATCAGGAGTTACCATCTGACTCTCATGATGCCATCATGTGAACTTGGAAAATTACAAAGAAAAAGAATTATTTTTGGAATGTCTCCATTGTATGTAATTTCAATACTGAAATCACAAAGATAATTCTGAATGTATGGCATGATTCCAAATCTGAATTTCATCTGAATAATGGTAATTTTTGGAAAAATAAGCATCTTCCTAATTAATTTTACACCTCAACTCTTATCTAGACTATTATTAGAGTTTAGCTGAAAGTGGTGAGACCCAAAATATCTTCTTGAAAGAAAGAAAAGCAGATATCAGAAAATAGAGCAGAAAAATGAGTCTTTTGAATACAGTCTCAACTAGTTGGTAGCCACATACTTTAAGATTTATTTTCTAAATAAGTTCATATTTCATTACAGAATAATTGGACACCATATTCCTAATTCTCAATATATTAGAAGATATGTACTGTGTACAGTATCATTTTAAAAACTATCCTTTTCAAAAGAGTACACATCCTTAACCACACACACATACAAAAAAAAAAAAATCCCAGTATGACAGTGTAGGTAAAGTGACTAAGGGCTGCAACTTCTCCATGTCATAAATTTAAAATAAAATTAATGTTACTTATATTAAGGAACAAATTTGTTTCCATTTAAAAATTTAGCAGTCTTTTAGAGAATAATTTCCTCTGTCCAGATCTCTTTTAAAAAGTTGTCCAAGGGAGCATGAAATTATGCTATCTTTTTATAAATTTCCCTGTAGCAAGCAGAAGCATTCAAAATAATTTCATTTGTTCAGACAGTGAGGACTCTAAAGGGACTTAGACCTTTACTGCAATCACCAGCACCTGCGAAATTTATTCTGGGGCTCAGCGCACACCTGCAAGCCGTCATCCATCCATATCAGAAACACTGCTTACCACCAGGGCAGAGGGATTATAAACCTTGTCATGGGATTTGCTGTCACATTTCCACAGCACACATGACTGAGATCCCGCCCACACATTCAAGGGCTCTGTCTCTTCTGAGTACATTCTCTACCTGTTCCTTAATGATTGCTTATACTATGAACTCTGTCCTTGAACACTGCTGAGTTTAAACCACCCTGCATGTCTTAGACTACTGGACACTCACCTCAGCCTTCAGTCATAACATCTTGGGTCCAACACAGGTTTCAAAATTTGACAAGCACATTTATTTTTAAATTAAAAAATTGCCTCAGGTGGTAGGCACGATGACAATCACTTACAAAGTTTACTTTTATCATCATAACCATCCTCTGAGGTAAGCAGCTACCTTGTGTTTCACCCCTTACATTTGTATTCCTCACATGAATTTCTAGGGGTTGAACTCACTCCCAGACTCACAAACCAAAGCTGAATTGTGTTCCCAAGCCAATCAACAGTGCATAAGTATTTTTGCTAAATGTTGAAATTTTGCTTTATGGCTGAAGCATGGTGACTCAATCAAGATATTTGGGTTTCTTGGGGTTCCAAGATTCCCTTGTAGATAGAGTTTCTAGTCTAATGAGAACTCAAGATAACCTTGCCCCTCCAAAGTTATAGCTAAGATTCAGCCCCTTTCATAGATAGCACAGGCAAATGAGTTTCTGTCTCCTAGTTCTGCCTATTTACTTGGTTCACGGGTTCATGGTCTAAGAATTGGAGTTTTGCCTTATATCCTAGACATAAATGGATTAACATTCTCCTGTCAGATCTCCCTCCAAGAAGTGGCCCTTTTTCTGTTGCTCTCATGTACCCTCCAACTGTGTTCCTACAGAATATAGATTAGTTTCTTGAAACTTTCACTTTAAAAATGCTTTATAGCTGAGAAACCAATATGGAAGAGAGTAATATTATATTGTGTCTTTAATTTTCTGTACTTTTTTTATCCTGTTATCATTCAGAAGCATTATATCAATCATAAAGAGTCATTTGTCCTAAATGTTCTAAAAATAACCCAATTTCTCAACTTCAGGTATCTTTTCTTCTAAATGAAACTTTTAAAATACAAAGCTAAATGTTATATATTCTTTCTTTGCAATAACTTCCATATTCTTCAATACAGTAAAAATTCTATGATAGGCCAGTACACATGAATTTTCTGATTCAAAAATGTTCAAATCATGAATATATAATTTTGTTCTCAATGTCCAACAAAATTATTTTAGAAAATTAAGAAAAAAAGATGTATCCTATACTCCCAAGTCTTTAATAAGATTAAGATGATTTTGATGTCCATCAATATATTCTTGGAAGCAACATTATGACAGAACCGTAGAGAATGTGTTGCCAAAGAAGAAATCCCGAATATGTTATTTCCCTGCTAGAGCAACAATTGTCATATTTCCTTCTTTGTTATTTACTTATATTAAATAGAAAACTCATTCCAAAAGCTTACTTCAAATATTAGGAAAAATGCATGTTCAAATATAATCATTGTAATGAAGTTGATATAAATGATTCAAACATTTAAAACAATATAAATTAATCAAACAAAAGCATACATTTCATAAGGCCACAGTTAATGCAACTTTGGATGTCACATATGTAGTTGGAACTTTCTTTCTGAGGTTGTTTTCTTTTCCAAAGTACTTGCTTTTAAAAAGTGTTGTATGCTCATGTATACATGTTGTTCTGTAATATCAATGACTATATATATGATAACAAAATTAACAGGTTTTCCACATCTACACAGACTTACCATAAAAATTAAATAAAATCATGATTGTGATAAATCTATGTACATTATAGAGTCTGATAACAAATATTTAATTTATTGAATAGTCCATAATAGCTTTCTCAGACATTCCTCAAACATTCCTTTGTAAGATAGACATAAACACTGCTGCTGCTCAGTTTTGCCTGACTCATCACTCTCCCTTACTGAAGTACTACAGTAGGAGTAGGGTCTAATTTTAGCAAAACATAGAAGTGGACAAGTTTGGTCTCTTCGCACTTTCAGCTCTCAGAATGGCCTTCTCCTTCACCCCTGACCATGCTAGCACTCATTTTATGCCTTATGTTTATAGGATACTGCGCTTAATTGACTTCCAGCTGGAGGACTAGCAGATATTGCATAATATTTTCTAAGGTAATTTTCAAGTTAATAGTTACACTTCAGAAGTTAAAAAATCTGTAACACCAAAGAAATAAGTCTGTACCAGCAAAATGACAAGCTGATGGGACTTATTTTAGTACAGTGAGTCCTGCTTGAAATCCCATCAGCTCCTAAAATATTGCATTTGCTTCTTCTTTGTCTTGAGGTCATTTCTGACAAGATTTCCATTTATGCCTCTTCCTGCAGTTGAATCTTCTGGTAAGAAAAGTACTTCTTCATTTTTTATTACTAGGAGAAGCAATTAAAAACCTGAGCAAGCTCACACACAATATTGAAAAATAAATACAGGTACACATTTAAAGCAGATTAAATAATGAAAAGCTGGATGGCACAATCAAATCTCTGACCCTGCAGAAACGTGAACTTTACTTGAAGTTTTTCCAAGTGTGTATTTCGTACCTGCTATATGTCAATTGCTTCTTTATTAAACTGAACTAGTGTGGGCAGAAGGCAAAATGTGATGAGTCTGCGTGAAGTTAATGATTCAGACCTCAGATAAGGCTTAGCTTTAGAAAGGGCTTTGAGGTTCACATCTGATCACATCCACTATGAACAAGAGCAGATGGCCCGTCAGCAGCCGATAGGGTATCAGCACTGTGGGATTAGTGTGGCATCTCAGTAACTGTTCAGGAATGGG
This sequence comes from Cuniculus paca, assembly GCA_004365215.1. NCBI lineage: Eukaryota > Metazoa > Chordata > Mammalia > Rodentia > Cuniculidae > Cuniculus > Cuniculus paca. The sequence continues at coordinate 9,118 of RJWT010008585.1, read as the reverse complement.
GATTAACAACTTCCAGGTTGGCTGATACTTTCTCCATTCCTGCACTTTAAATGTCATAACTTCATCCTGGCTAAACATACCAGACGATGTTTCTATTCCCCCTGGATTTTGCCTTATAATATCCTAGTAAGAAATATGGAAACAATCAAGATATACTACCTCTCAGCATCAGCTTGATCTAGAGCTAGAAATACTGTAACGACTTGGAGCCAAAATATTCAAAAAATGAAACTTGAAAGCCCTCTTTGGGGTGACTCTTTGGAAGTTATTCTTTACATATTCTCTGAATACATCTCCCAGTCATGAAAATAAACCCTAGGATGAATGTTTAGGAATGAGACCGAATTTGTGCAGGCCAGATGGAAACCAGGCAGAGAACAAAATGAAACCAGGCTATACGTTGAAATGATATGAAATGCTTTCCATTCCCGGTTGGCTTCACTTTCATGGTCTCTTAGTGGAGTATATCAGTGGACCCACTGCTGCCAGCAGTGTGTTTTGCGGTAAATTTCTTGTGTAATAAGAGAAGGTGGGAGCAGCCAAGAAGCAGGAAATAATCTGGAGTAAATGCTGGGCAGTGAAATGCAAATGTTGGTGGTCAGATTGGAGCTAGCCACTCAAATGACTTCTTTAAATCATTTCCAAACTTGGCAAAAAAGCCTCATATGAGAAGAGAACATAGAAAAGAAGCAAGAATTAAAAATGAAGAGTTAATTTTGACAAAAGAAAAATGACGCAGGAATCAATAAGACAACACTTGCGTCATGTTTTAAACATAAATCTACAAAGTTCTGTTACTTTCTAAAACCTGAGCTACTATTGCTTTTCTAGCATAAAATCATCAGTGTTGTGATCAGCATTACATTAGATATACAATATCCTCCTTGTCTGTAGAGTCACTTTCCCAGTTTTACCTTTTGATGATCAGTTATACGATCTGAAAATGCTAAGTGAAAATTTCCAGAACTAAATTCATAAATTTTAAATCATGCATTATTCTGAGAAACAGAATGAAATTTCAGGCCATCCCTATCAAGTCTCCCTGGGATACAAGTCATCCCTCTGTCCAGAGTATCCACATTGTATATATTACCTGATCATTAGCCATCTCAGTTATCAGATCAAATGTCATATCTCACCTCACAGTGCAGTGTTCAAGTAATCCTTATATTACTTAATGATATCCCAAAGCACACTACTAATAATGCTTACCATTCACATACTGTATTCTAAAAAGTCCTAAGGTGCTTCCCTTAAATGAAGAGTGTAAGTACAATAAATTATTTTTTAGTGAAAGAGATACATTCACTTTTATTACAATATATTATTGCAATTATTCTATTTTGTCTTAGTTATTATTCTTAATATATACTGTGCCTAACATACACTGCACTTTTTCATGTGCAAATCTACACAAGAAAAAAACACCCTCTATAGGATCCAGTACTATCAGGCATTCACTGGGTATCTTGGGTTGTAGCCCTCACAGATAAGTGGAGTGGGAGACTCCCACTGTACTCTTAAAAGAAATAACTTCACAGCACAGAAGTGCTCTCAGAGGAATAGAGGCATTCAAAAGAAAAGTTAGTGCAGTGTTTTTCTTTGAAATAAAATATTGCAACATTATTTGATGTTGTCACTAATTTCCAATGCTCAGCATTTTTGACAAAGGGGAAAAAAGATGCATCAGTAGACATAACAGGCTGTGAAAGGGGTTTGCTCTCCATAACAGAAACAGAATACTTAGATATAAGTCCCACTGCTGTCAGTATGAATATGAAACCACAACATAAGGTTTGATGCACTCTTTTTTTACCTGTGATTATAGATCTCAAGTGGTGAAAAAAATTCTTTGCAATAGAATACTAAATGCATGTGAAATTTTTGAGGTGAAAGATGGTTTACTGCCTTTTATAAAAATTCAAAGGCTCTGTGATCTCAACAAACTTATAAGCTATGAAATCATGAAATCTGAATTTCTCTCCATTTCTGTGCTTATAAACTTTATGTTCTTTATGTCAGAATAAGACTAATTGATATTTTTATATGAATAGAAATTAAAATAGTAGAGCTACATACACCATATTTTTAAATGTATATAATATATGGGGCACTTTTCTTTAATAAAAAATGTCTGATTCACTGTATAAATAGCCCCTATAAAGTAAGTATTTTTATTGCCACTTAGGTTAGTGATTCTAATAAGGTGTATAATTTCCCAAAGATTCACCAACTGGGTAGTGACAAAACCTGTAATTAAATCTATATAGCCTGACTCCAGAGCAGGTGCTTTCAGAGCTACATTTATAACATTTTCATAAAGACACAATATGTGGCCTCTTCCAAGAGACAAACGAAATTGTGTTCTTTAAAGTTTTGGAGCCAGATAGGAAATACAATATGGGAAAAGAAAAAAAAAGTCTCATTTTATCAACTAGTATGCTAAATTCTGAGTGCTTGGGTTAAGAGAAATATCAAACATAAAAGAAATGAGAAAGCAGCAAAGATTGTGTGTAGGACTGAAGTACAGTCCAGAGAGTCAGAGCCAACAGAAGAGCTCAAGGATGCATCACCAGTTTGTGGATAATACTATTTCATTGTTCGAGCTTCTTTGAGTCCCCTCTTCTTTCTGATGCACGATGAAACTCTAGGGTAGGCAGTCACTCATGTTTATTCTAGGCTGTGAATAACTTGGTACTGAAGTTTGGGAAATTTCAGAACTGAAAGGGAGATCTTGCCAGGCCAGCTTGATTGTGTGCAACCTACGCAGTTGTGTATGGCTCCAAGTCAAAAACACCCCAAACCTCTTTTTCATGCTCCACTGTTGCCATCTTGAAATTTTTAACAATTTTGTAAAAAGGGCTCTACATTTTCATTTTACACTGTGCCCTGAAAATCATGTAGGTAACACTTACGTCTTCATTCGAAGTTTGCACATTACATATTTTCTGTTTTGCTTTAATTGAGTTGTCAAGCTTTACCACATTAGGAGTAGAACAGGAGATAGGGAGATGGTTGGAGGACTGGAGGAAAAGAAAGGTGACCCTAGTAGTTTTGGCAGTACCAGCCACTATCCAACCATCCATAGCACTTGCTTCACTCTTTAATGTATACTAGGGCCGGGGATATAGTTCAGAGGCAAGTGCAAGGTCCTGAGTTCAATTTCCAATACCAAAAGAAACACACACACACACAAGCAGAATTAATCTACTGTATGCTAAAGGTGAGAAAATGCCTTAATTTTCATGAAACAATAACATCAAACTACAGTTAATCAGTTCAGTTCAGGAAGGCCGGTTCAAACAATGAAAAAGAATTCAATTAAGTTGTTTTCCCTCCAGTCCTGAAAAGTGACTGTCATGCACAGAAACACAATCTGATGAGAATCTTCCGAATTTCTTCTGGAAGTGACCAAGGGCTACTAGCTGTTTCTGAGCATGCCAAAGCTGCTTAATGTATATACCTGTATTTCTCAAATCCCTAAAGTGCAAAGCACATATTACTGAACACCCATTTCCTGGATTTTTTTAAACTTGAAAATATTCAAAACTTTATTCTAAGCTAATTTTTCTTGAGTTTATCAATACAAGAACCACTTCAGCAAAGCAAAAGATGTCTTACCATTCAATAGCCAGTTAGAATTTGATTTAAGCTAGGGCTTAAAAAATTAACCTATTTTCTCTGGAAAAATTTGCATTCAATTTTTAAAAATACACTCTTATTTGCCTTTTTATACTTACCCCTGAAACGCTTAAGTGTCTTCAGAGAAAGTCACAGAAAACCTGTCAAAACAAGCAATATATATATATATATATATATATATATATATATATATATTCCTTGGCTGCTGTGTATTAAATCTCTGAAATGATGCTGGGTAAAATGCTTAGTTACTGCCTCAGAGGACCCTTTCTCCACTAAACATGTCAGAAGACTCTGGTGATAATGACTGCAATCTTAGGAGTACATAATATGTACAGAAACTGTATATTATCTCACCTACTCTGAAAAAGTTGTGTAGGTAAGCATTACTATCTTGAGGAGGACACACAAAAAAGACTTCCCCTCTGGGTATGTCATACTCTTGTGTAACTGCTTCCCACTGTGTCCAGCTGAAATCTGTGACATGCTTCTAACAAATAAAATATAGTAGTTCCCCCTTATCCACAGGGAATACATTCCAAGGCCTCCAGGGGATCCCTTAAATTGCAGATAATATTGAACCCCATAAACAAAGCATTGTGACAATGGCAACAGTAGACTTAATAACTGAGGCCCAGACTAAGTGACTAATGAGAAAGTAGTATAAATAGCATGGATATGGTGAGCAAAGGAATGATTTATCTCTAGTGTGAGAAGTGGGAAAGGGTAAAATTTCATGATGCTATTCAGAATAACATGTAATTTAAAGTGGTTGAATTGTTTAGCTCTGGAATTTCTGATTTAATATTTCTGGACCTTGACTATCACTGGTAACTGAAGTAAGAGAAAGAAAAAACCTGAAATAAGGATGAATTACTATGCCACAAAAGTGATGGGCTGTCACTTCTTTGAATAGTTACATCAGATGATTGTGTTATACCACATGAGATTCTGTTTTGAACAGAACCACTACTCCTTGCATGCTTGATGAAACAAGCAGCCTCTACCTTGTGTAGCAAGGTAGAAATTGTGTAGCAATTTCTGTAGAAACTGCCGGATTTGAGAATGATCAATAGCCATAACATAGGTAGGGACTACACAACCTCAGGGAAAGTCATCATCAACTTCCCCAGTGCTTCTGGAAGCATCCCTAACCCCAATTCTACCTTCTGATGAGACAGTGGTCCAGCCAACACCTTGGTTGCAGCTATGCATGGCCCCAACAAAGGACCTAGCTCATCACACTTAGTTCTTGATTTACAGAAACTGTAAGGTGATGAGTGGGTGTGAGTAAGACAGTAGGTTGAGATAATTTGTTGTCTACCAATAAAAGGACAAAACAGTAACACATTTTGTCTCAGGACTTAAATATCTGTCTAGGTTAAGCATCCTCAGCTAAAGACAGGAATTCGTCCTGCATTTGTCTACTATGCAGATCTATGTTCCTTCTATTCTCATCTAAACAATCAGAGAGTGAACTCTTGCTCTTTCCCCTGAATCTCCAGTCTGAGTTTTCTTCACTCATCTTACCTTTTTTCTACCTTCTCTCACTTTCATTGTGTTATATACTACCCGCCATGATTAAACTCTATGATTCTCAGTTGAAAATAGATCCAGGACTACACACTGGGTACTTATATGCATCCTTTAGATTCGGTCACATTCTGAAACTGCTTCAAGAGGTATTTTATTTTTTGTTGCTTATATTTTGTGTTTCAAATTTTTTCAAAGTTCTAAATTTAATTTCTTTTCCAAGAGGCAAAAGTATGATAGAAGTAGGATGCATAAGAGAAAGGACTTTCAAAAGTAGTTAAGTTTTTCTATTCAAACTAGCAGAAAAAGTTGTGTTTTTTTGTTGCTGTTGTTGTTTTGTTCTGTCTAGGGAGTTGTTTTGTTAGTTTTTATATGAAAGGAACAAACTATATTGTACATTGCTACTAACTAAACATTTTTGTTCCCATTTAAATTCTTCTGTTGAAGTCCTAACACGCAGTGTGGCTGTATCTGCAGAAGGGACCTCTTCATGCCTTTAAGGTTAAATAAGGACAAGAGAGTAGGGGTCTGATTTGATAGAATTATTGTCCTGAGCAAAAGAGAAACCAGAATTCAGAGCTCAACCTCTGCATGTTCTACTGCCTGCCCACCCTCTGTCATCCCTCCTCCCCTCCCTCCCTCTGTCTCTCCCTCTCCCTCTTTCCTCTACCCCTCTCTCTGAACAAACAGCCAGAAGATGACCACCTATTAGCCGGGAAGACAGCTTCCATCAGACACTAAATGCTGCAAAAATTTTTATTAAATTTTATTTTTATTGGTACATATTTGCAGTACATAGTGATTACATTAACCATGGGGAGTTGACACATCTATGTAACGCATCTCAATTCTTTTTACATCCCCTTTCATTTCCTCCCCTTACCTCCAACTCTTGGTCCTCTTCCCATTTGCAAAAGGTCTACCTTCTTTCATTTCACTCTTGAGTTTGTATTTCTTAACCTCTAGAAGAGTGAGAAAATAAATTTTTATTTCTTAATCTGCCTAGCCTCTAGTATTTATCATGACAGCCCTACCTGAATAGATATATCTATATAGTTACATATAGAATATAATTATGTATATTTAATTTAAAAACAAATCAGAAAATCATATATTTGGTGAACAAGAAAGGCCAAAAAAATTTCGTTTCTGCCTCAGAGTCAAAACAGAAATACTCAAGTTTTATCACATAAAATTAGCTGAAAAGATTCTGTAAGTTACAGTTCCCAGAGCACCATCCATTCAGATGCTGATTTAATAAATACTTGAAGAGAGCCAGGAAATGTATTTGAAGACACAGTGAAGTATGTTTGGTGGTTCATTCTGTTGCCGATATGCTTGAACTATACACTGCTCTAAATATTCTGATCTACATGTCTCTAATGGACTGTGATGGTGAAACAGAGAATGATTCTAGGTCAGTAAAATGAATATTTATTCTGTATCCAAGAGTATGGAAGATATTTATTTAGGGATTATGCTTTTCTAAATGGGCATCTGTGTTCAAATATAAATATTGAAATATTCTTAACACTGAACAACAAAAATTAAGTTGTTTTATTTTTCTATCCCATTTGCCATATTTGTTTTTACCCTTCCAAATAAAATGCACATGGGAATATTTCTTTTCATGCTTATTTTACAAAGTTAATATACATTTAACATTAAGGTAAAGAATCCTGGGTCTAGGAAACTAAATAAGAAACAGATGTTGGGAAATTAGTGGGATATAAAATGCAGCTTACCTTCATGTCTGTTATACAGAGACCCACATCAGGACTCCTGCTGGGGCTATATTTGCTCAACAGAAGTTTCATTTGAATTTTTTTTTTCCAGTAATGAAACCCAAGTCAGAAGTTTTCAAGCTGCCAATACATTTGCAAAGACTATGGATTCTTTCAGGCAAGTGTTACTTTGAAAATATCTGACTCATTTGAAATATTGCTACATGGTACTAAAGCCACAGAATACTGTATTTCCAAGTCATACCGAACATATCATCCCCCTCATGGTGCCCAACATGACAAGCCACAGCAAATATATGAATTATTTATTAAAGACCTACCCTTTTCTAAAATTTATTATTTACTAAATCCTGAGGTTACTCCAGAACAGTCCTTATATCTAGCCTTCAAATCTTCCCTTCACGTTTTCTCAGTGGAGAACATAGGTACAGGGATAATAAGAAATCCCCACTTTGGTGATATTCAATTCGGTTGGTTCTTCTTCTAATAAAGGTAGTTGCCAGATCAAGGGATTCATTTTAGGCATTAATTTTAGGTTGGATTTGAAAATCAAATTTATTTTTTTGTCCTGATTTTCCAAAACAAAATGCTTTCCTAAGCTGATTATGGAGATAAGCAATCAGGAACCCAAGCACATAACGAACACATACCATGTATTAAAGACTTATTTTTCTGATAAAACATAGTTTATCAGAAAAATTATTGGAATTTTAAAACACAGACATGGACAAAATAAATTGGTGGATTAAAACAGTAACTGTTCCCTTGACATTTTTTATATTTTGAAAAATATCAAGCAATTGATTTCTCTATCACCTTTAAATGTTTGGATTTCCCTTTTTCTCTCTTCTTAAATTGTCATTGCTACTTTGCTAGATTACAGACCTTTAAGATTTAAACCTAATCTTGATTTTTTTCCATCCTCAATTTAAACTGCCTTTTCCCTTGCTGGTTAAATCTCCTGGATACAGTAAGAAACCATCCATATTACTACTGTTGTACTAATCTGCATGATTACTCAAGGGATGACTTCATCATCAACAAAAGGCATCTTCTATGAAACCAATTTCTTCCCAAATCTGTATGATAATTATTGACACAAGCATAGTTATATAATTATTCAGATAAACACAATTTTTCATTAACCTCTTTGTAAACTGTAAGACATTACTCCCAAAATAATAATAACAACAAGCAAACAAGCTGGGTTCCAGTGATGAGACAATGCTTGGAGTGGGGAGAAGCTGCTCCAGGGTTCCCAGTCAGTTTCCAATAAACATACTACTTCTCCCTCAAGGTCAATTTTCTGCATTTTTTTTCCCAAAACTTGATTGATGGAACAACTTTTCCATATGTTCACTGATGTTAGGAAGACAGGATATGCAATCAAAAAATATGAGAGTTTTGCTGTTAAAGAAAGTCCTTAAGTTTTATGAGTCTCTAATTTATCTTGAAATTGTAAAACATATAAAATTAGGGAAAGTTTCAAAATTGCTTGTACCACCTCCATAAAAAAGCTGTTACTATTTTGTTTATTTAAATTTCTGGTTTATGAGCTAACCAAATCAGATAGACCTGATTTGCTTTTCTTATTGCAAGGCATCTTATATCATGGAACATGATAAGATATTTTATGAACTTCTGGTAAGAAGGATGGAATATTAATCAAACATAGTTTATCATAAGTTTCTCCTCTTTTCTCACTTGTAGCCCTCAGATCTTGCCTTTAAAATACTTCCTTAGAAAAATAGAAAAAAATTTTTTTCTTTATTTTCAGTTTTTCCTTTTTATTAGTACATGTTTTCATTACATAATGATTGCATTACTTGTGGAGAGTTGGTACATGTACACAATACATGACAATTCTTTTTTCATTCCTCTTCTCTCCCCTCCCTCACCACTTCCTCCAGTCATTGATCATTCCTACTTGAGAAAAAAATCTATCTCTGTACATCCTATTATCTGTCTTTTATTCTGCTTTTTATTTCCTGTTTGGAATTCTAATATAAGGGAATCCATGAAGTATTTAAACTTGTATGTCTGATTTATTGAACTTAGCTTTTTTTTTTTTTTTTTTTTGGTACTAGGCCTCAAACTCACAACCTCATGCTTGTCAGGCAGGCACTGTGCCTGCTGAGCTATAGCCCCAACACTCTACTTAACATTTTGTTTTTTTTTTTTTATTTTAAAGAAAATAG
>RJWT010008584.1:0-26144 GCA_004365215.1 Cuniculus paca | reverse complement strand
TTTTTAGTAGCACCGTATCAGTAGCAACACTAAAGTATGCTTACTTACATCTCAACTTTAATTCTAGCACCTCAGGCTTACTTACTGCCCTGCATCCCATGAAGTACTGCTCACTTTAGTCAGAATGAATTTCTGAACTAGTCTGTTTCCCAGCACTGATAACAGCTGTTTCCTTGCACTGGTAAGTGCATGAAACTATTCCTAAATACAGTGCCAAGGCCCTTCCTGCCTCAACACTCCTCCTGTCCTCAAGCTTCCTGTTCCTCTCCACTGTGGCTCTGTCACAGCACCCTCTGAACAAACCATTGTGCCATGAAGCCACTTTCTCTGTCAGAGACCTTCCCCAAACACAACTACTAGCCTTCCGCAGCTGTGATGACAGCCCAGAGCGACTGCCCTTTTAAGCCTCTTGGCAGTTAGGGAGCCCACTTTCTGTGGGACAGTGGGGAGCCCTTTCCCAAGAGCCTTTGAGTACTAGGACAGAAAAGGGGAAGACTGAGGTGTACCGTGGTGCAACCTGGGACCGTGACATTGGCCACAGTCTTGCTAATAAGTCACTTGGCAAATGCCATTGTAAGGGGTCAAGCATTCATACCTTTACAGTGGCGGTGTGACTTGCAGGGTGGTACTATTTCTAATCTCCTGAAAAGTGCATGTCAGAAATGCCAGATTATACTCATACCAGTTATGTGGGGCTGCCAGGTCAAACTGGGACTACTGGACATCAGATGTTGGTGGTTGATTTCATGGATCTGTTTGTGTATTTGCTCCAGAGTGTCAGGATCAAGATCAAATGCATTTATGAGGTTTAAAACAACTGCCAAGGATGGCCTGTTGATGTGGAGGGGAGATAGCCCTATGAGATCCAACAGTGACTTCATTTCCCTGGGTCTTCGGGACGGAGCCCTGGTGTTCAGGTAACTTGCCCTCTAGCTGCCCTTGGCAGCATCTTGCAGTTTTCTCAGATAGCACAGTTCATGTCAAACAGAGTGATTCAAAAGTAAAACAAAACAGTCTATTGGAATTTGGCTGTGGCCTGAATATCTAGGCTTATTTCAGGCTCTGGTCTCTGTTTCCAGCATCCATCTGGATACCACACTCTAGTCTGCAGGACAGCTCTGGCCCACTACTTATAAAGTTTTATCGCAACACTGCCACAGTCATTTATTTATATATTGTCTGTGAGGATGCTCATGCAATGATGGCACGCTTGAGTAGTTCCAAAAGGAACTGTATGGCAAAGCCTAAATGACTTCTTCTGTGGCCCTTTCCAGAACAATTCTGTAACCCCTGTTCTGGTGGATTACTGCTGTATGCTCCCCATTTGCAAATTAGGAAGGAAGTAAAAGAGAGTTTCAGTGCTGCCAAGCATGAAAGCCAAGCATGAAAGTGAGTACTCAGCTCAACACTCCCCAGCTCAGGAAAATCTGAAGATCTAAACCCCACGAGGCCTGGCTTTAAATTCCATTCTTCTTCCCGTTAGCTGTGTAACCTTGGGAAGAATGCCGCCATCCAGTCTCCTGCTGCATAAAGATAAAAGCACAGATTCATATCTCAGTAGATCAACTCAGCATTGGGCTCCTTGCAAATACTTCTTTGGAGATAGTATAGCAATCAAAGAAGCCCTTGTCTCTTTGACATGAATTTAGATTGCTCACACATTTGTGAAATGGGTAACCATAGTTAAGGAACAGTTACCTGGTCAATTTTTTCCCCACCCTTCTCCCTACTAGCATGGATGAGAGCCAAGTTTCCAAGGGACTATGTAGTGTCATATGAAAAAACTTCTCCAGCGATCATAGTACACATTCTTACTTGAGATTAGAAATCACCAATTTAGACGTGTGACTCTCAAAGTGTGGTCCCTGGGCCCTGCTTAACAGTGTCTTCTGGTAACTTGCTGGAAATACTAACTCTCAGGCCCTGCCCCTGACCTACTGGCCTACAAATCTATGTGGCGACCATTCCCCCAGCTCATTCTGATGCCTGCAAAGGCATGAGGACCCCTGAGCTTTGTCTCCAGGCCATTGGTCCCACTGGCAGGCATTTCTCAGGCTTTAACTCCTTTAATCTCCCCCGGTGATGATGAGCCCATGTTCACAAAACGATATGAATTCTTTGGAATTGAAATAGACAAAGGAGAGAGAAGTGAGCTGCAGAAATGATGAAGACTTAATTCTAAGGCTTTTGTCTGTCAAGCTCTGGGATTACTAACAGCCAGAGGAGGTTAACATAATTTTTTTCAATTTGAAGAAAAGACATTTTGAGAGGAAATGCCACTTGTCCAACATCATGCCCATCACCAAGTAGCAGAGCATGCTAAGTGATTCAGTCAGTGCTGGGACTCTGAGGGACTTTGGGAAGCTATGTGATGAGGCTGACAAGTGAGGGGTAGATATTTATCAACTTGGCCCTCTCCCCTCAACTGTGTCCCCTGCCCTCTGTTGGCCAGAAGGTCAGAAGGCTTTGAGGTCTTCACGTGCAGTTTCAAGCTGGCTGCCTCAAAGCCATTTTCTTGTGGTTTTCCTGTGGTTAACCTCACCAAGGCCTCAAGTACTTGACTGTGCCCAGAAAAGGGAACTGAAACAGTAGCAGAGCAGCGAGTGGGATGGCCCAACTTTCCCCCTAAATTATCAGCCAAAACCTGTTCTCCAGCCCCTCCAGCCAGACTGGAAACTGGAGCTCAGGCCGAGGCTCCCGCTTGCCCTGGAGAGGAAATGCCCCCTCCTCTCTGCCCTGTGCCCTTCCTACGCTCTGCACTGCCTTGGACAGAGTTCTCAGCTTACTGCTTCTTTCTAAAATGCTGAAAATTATCCCCATGTTTTCTTCTAATCCCAGGCTTCTGGGTGTGCTCTGTGTAAGACACACTGCTGAGCCCTGGCCGAGGTACCTATCTGTGCCCAGGCCTGGTCTTTGCTGTCCCCACTGAATCACCATCCCCTGCACAGTCATCATACCCCACCACCACTCACTACAGCCCTTGGGAGTCCTGAGCTGGGCTGGGGACAGGCAGGAATTAGAGTACAGGCTTGTAGCAAGCCACCGTGACACTTGTCTCACAGGTAGATTCCTGAGCCTGTCCTCTCAAGTCTGACGGTGTAGGTGAGCACAAGAAAGGAAGTCAAAGTGCTCAGCTAAAATGAGCACCCTCTGTCTGTTTTATTTTTGTTTTGTTTCGTTTTGTCTTATGATTGTATGTGAAGCGTAAAACCTACTGAGTGGTTCATGAAAATCACACAACTGACATGCTTTCTCACTGATTTTGACCTCATAACATTTTTCATGCAACAGAGAAAGAGATCTGACATTAGTAAAGTGCCCTGTGTGAGTTTAAAGAGGAGATAACTAAAAATGTCATCACCCGGAGCATGAAATTGGCCTCACCTGATGCCACTTCCTGGTGGCGCACTTGGTGCTCAGCCTCGAAGCCTTTAGTTGAGGGCTCAGGATAACCCATTCATAGCAGCCAGTCACAAGGCATTGGTAGAAAAATCAAACATTCATGTGTTTGTTTTTGCATTTGGATATTGAGGCATCACTTAGGTATGGTACAATAATGTGCAGTGCGTAGCTTGACAAATTTTAAAATAGGTCAACATTGCATCCTGTAGATTTGCTGATTAAGATATGGGACATTTCTATCACCAGAAAAAAGTTCCCTCACCCCTCCTCCAGAAAAAATAAGCATCTTTTTGGCCATTTACCAGTAGATAAAAGAGGGAGTTCCTCTAGGTGAGTATGAGTGTGTCTAGGGGAAGCAGGCAGTTATTTGGAGGGTCTGAAATCACGAATAGTGGGGGTTGGAAAGTCAGGCCACAGAGAAGCCAATTGAGTTGTCCACACCCGTGGCGATGACTGGATTCCTGTCTGCCAGATTGTGTGTTGACTCCCTTGAGCACATCCTGTCCCCTTGCCAGAAGAACAAGAGAGCTGTCGGGCTGGAGAAGAGAAGGTCCACCCCCAGCCCAGGTGGGATCTCATATGATGGAAAAGGTTTCCGGTGCCTGGCACAGGTTCCAGTCCACCTCCCTGCAATTATACCCAGGTCACCTTGATTCTGAGAGCAGGTGTTCCTGGCTGTTTTGGTTACATATTTACAACCCGTGGGTCCACTCTCACACATGGCTACTCTCCTAGAAGAGACACGATGAACTTAACTCTTGGCGGCCACTTTCTCCTTCCATCCACTTCCTCTAGGTGACTGTCAACCCTCACACAAACTGCAGTAAGTGCTACAGGTGGGGTGGTGGCATTATTTGTTTTTCCCTTGTTGCATGGCATGCTTTCAACATGTTGTCATAGTCCCTGTGATCTTTCAGGGAAGGTGATCTTCCACATTTGAGCCACAGGATATTTAGGCTCAGAAATGTAAAGAAAATTGCCCAAGGCCATAGAGCTAGTAAACTGGCAACACTGGGGATGCAGGCAGGTCACCAGGCCCTGAGTGTCCATGCTCTTGTCACCCCATGCTATGTCTCAGAAAAGACAGTGAAGATTTCAGCTAAGTTTCTGCCAACTGGCTCCTAGCTCTGCTTCATATTCACTGATTTCTTCACCAAGTATTTGGCCAGCACATAATGAAATCTGAAAATTCTGCCTCTGGGCTACACATACAAGGTGACACTTGATATGGGAAAATTCATTAGAACACAGTGGATTTTTTGGGGTCAGAGTGGCAGTTTTGTCCCATGATTTGTTGTGCAGTCATCACAAGTTCTATTCTTGGTTAAAAGTCAGTGTGACTTTTCTGAGCCTCTGTTGTTAAAGGAGTGGCCTGTGAGGGTTTCTCTGGGGAAAGCTGAGCACTTTCTGTTCTCAGAGTGTGCATGAAAACTCCATAATAAATCCGAGTTTTCTTTCACCAGACCTGTTTCTTGAGTACTGATGTGAAGGAGCCGCACTTGCCCTTACAAAATGAGGGGACGGTTATCCTGGGTGCACACTTGCCTTCTGAAGCGTGATTGGGTAGGCCTTGCTATATCATGGAGAAGTCCAGGCAGTTGGCCCAGTGCCTGGGCTGGAGTACTCTCTAAATATTTTTAACTGAATTAAATTGGAATAATTGAATGAGCCCTGAATTAAGGGAAATGTTTCTCTCAGGTAAACAACATGGTCATGTCTTCTGCTACCTTTAGTGTCAGGGAATCTGGAAGCTGAATCAGTAAAATAGGGGGATTGGGCCGACAAAGCACCAAGTTCAACTTCTGCACATTGATTTTGTGATTTTAGACAAATTTCTTCAATCTCTTTGGGTTTCGACTTGTTCTACAATGTTCTGGATTTTAGTTTTGTTTTTTTTGTTTTTAAAGTGAAAACACATGTATTAGTTTCCTAGGGCTGACATAACAGTTCAGCAGTGCTAAATACATTCATAGTTACGAATCTCCATGATGCGTTCCATCGCGCAAAATGAAAACACTGTACCTGTTAAACAGTAACTTGGCATTCTTCCTTCCAGGCAATTACAATTGCCACAAATTGTGTGGCTTCAAACAATAAAAATTCACTCTCTTATAGTTCTGGACTAGACTAGAAATCCAAAATGCAACATGTTACCCAGTTTCGTTCCTTCTGGCGAGTCTGTGAGAAAATCTGTTCCACGCCTCTCTTCGAGGTTCTGGTGGTCGCTGTTAATCCTTAGTGTTACATACTTTGTAGATGTCTCATTTCACCCTCTGCCTTTAGCATCATGTGGCATTCTCCCCTTGTCTTCTCTGTATCTAAATCTCTTAATATAAGAATATCAGTCATAGTGGATTTGTGGATGCTTGGTGCAGTATGACATCACTTAACTAATTACATCAGACCCTATTTTCACATAAGGGCACATTCTTAGGGGTCTGGGTAGACATGAATTTTGGGGGAACACTACTCAATCTATTTCAACATATTACAAACATTAAAGCCCTTCTTATTATTCCTGATATTATAACATCAATGCTTCTATACATGGAACTTTAAAAAATTGACCTTGTTGGTATGCTAAGCAAAGTAGCTAGTCACAGAAAGACACATTACTGTATGACTCCCCTTATATGAGGCATTTAGAATAGTGAAACCTATAAGACAGAGAACAGAAGGACAGTCATTAGGGCCTGGCAGGAAGAATGCCGAGTTACTGTTTAGTGAGTACAGTGTTTTCATTTTGTGCAATGGAATGCGTCTTAGAGATTGGTTTCACAACTGTGAATGTATTTAACATTACTGAATGGTATACTTAAAATGGCTAGGATGGTGTTATGAGCTATGCATTTTACCCCAATTGAAAATTTACTTAGAAAAATCATTTATGAGCTAATCTAGAAATTGATCACCTTTTGTATCATTGTTTTGTGTTAAGGAACCATATTCTGTATTCCAAAGAATCTTTGCAATAGGAAGTGTTTGTGAATGGGCGACTGCCTATGCTTCCGTGTTTTATTCTGTTTTTCTGTCTTGTTCTCCAATTCCCTTAGCTACAACCTGGGCAGTGGTGTGGCGTCCATCATGGTGAATGGCTCTTTTAATGACGGCCGGTGGCACCGAGTCAAGGCTGTTAGGTAAGCATCTAGTACTGCAGGACACAGTCAGCCTGGGTGCAGGTGGGCTGTGGGTCCAGTTAACTTCCAGTCCCTCTGTCCTATTCCCTACCCATGCCTGTTCTCCTGTACTCCTGATCCAGGGCAGTCAGTGTATTTTGCCAGTGAGTCCCATTGTGCCCGCCACTGACCCTGGTAGGCCAGTGACCAGTCTCCACAGCCACACGGGATGGCTACCTTGTGGAGAAAGAAACTCGTTAATGGTTAAACTGGGAGAAGGCCTTGACATTTAGTAAGATGAAATTTCAAGATATGTGGACTTTGAGAAATGCTCCACATTTCAATGCATGATTGCTGTTTTTAAAAAACATTATCTGAACCTTAAAATCTGTAGTTCACACAGTCCCACTGACATATTCCCCTTCACAGTGGTAGTTACTATCCTAGCTTCTGATTATCTTTGGGTGAATCATACTTTTGCTCTTTGTTCTTCCTTTCTTTTCCCTCTCCCCTCTTCCCTCCCTCCCTTCCTCCTTTCTTTCTTCCTTCCTTCTTTCCTTCATTCTGGTCTTTCTTCTGTTGTTTTATGTGCTGGGGATTGAACCTAGGACCCCAGCCGAGTGCTCTACCACTGAGCTATACCCCTAACTCCTTTACTTTTCTTTGTAATTTTTAGCTTTACTACTTACATTCATATTGGGTCCAAACTCATTAGTGCCAGTTCTCATATTAGATGAAGGACCCAAGCAACAATAAGCTGAACAGACTGTGTTTGCTGTTCCCTGAGAATTTACCATGACCCTTTCTCAGTGAGTAAGGTCAACAGTGGGGCCTGGAAAGCATGGGGTTCCTGTGGTCTGTTTCCCCCTTGGCTCATGTATTGGCTGTGGTGGATATGGCCTTGCGGGACCCCTGGGGTTGGCTACTGTGCCTGCCTTAGATACCTTAGAGGAGGTCAGGGTACAGAGGCAGATTTAGGTCTGTCTGCTACAGGTAACCTAAAAGCCCTGGGTACAAGGTGTAAGGTTTTTGATGAAGTCCCAGCTCTAACTCTTCTTAAAAAATGAAATGTTTTCCCATAATGAATATTTACAGACTTGGATCTGAAATTTATTCTAGGATACAGGTCAAAATGCACACAGTCCAACTGAAGCACAGAAATATCCCTAACGAAGTGGCTCATTTCTCTCTCAGATCCATCTTTAAAGAGGGCTTCTCAGAGGCATATAAAGGAGCATGAAGTGCCTCAGTCCTTAACTCTAGCCATACCTGATCCTCACAATCCCCACTCTGGAATCATCAGGCAATGCCCTGCTCTCAGTTTCCTTGGGTGGAGATGGAGGATTGAATATTCACACACTCTGGTATGATTTTCCATATCAAGATAGACATTGTGAGGATGCAAGTCTTTCCTAGATATCTAAGAAAACTGATATTAAATGACTTTCCCATTAAGGTGCTTTGTATTCCACATCATAGCGCAGCCTACCTACAGTTCCACAACTCCACAAATAGGATTTCAGATGTTTAGGAGGAATAAGGAAGTGGAATGCTCCTCCTAGAAGAAATTCAGATGCTAGAACATCAAGCTTGGCACCATGCAGACAGCTCAGTGGACATACTCTTTCCATTGACATTGCTCATATCCCTCCTAATGGGTTCAATATTACAGCTGGGGCTGACCAGCAGGAG
Source organism: Cuniculus paca (assembly GCA_004365215.1). NCBI lineage: Eukaryota > Metazoa > Chordata > Mammalia > Rodentia > Cuniculidae > Cuniculus > Cuniculus paca. The sequence continues at coordinate 17,934 of RJWT010008584.1, read as the reverse complement.
CTTAGCCAAGGAATTGGGAGGTAGGACTCATGCAGATACTGTGCATTGCGGGCAGACAGGCCTACCAGGAAAGGTACAATAGCTCTAAGTGGAAACGGGGTCAAGGCTACTTCTCTAACTAGAGCAAGAAGGATTGGGTGGACACTTTAATTCTTTGTAGCAGGATCCAGGCTCAGAGATAAGAAAGCTGATGAAGAAGAGCAGGGCTTCCCTGGATACTGTCTCACTCTGGATAATCCTAGTCTTGCAAGCATCATGCCTAGCAGAATAGAAAAATTTCTCATGTATTAAGCATCTCCAAGTACCAGATAATTTACACACTTTACTGGCTCTAAGTGAATAGTCATAGTAATTTAAGATGTATGATCTTCATTTTATGGGTAAAAAGGGTATATGATGGTAATGTTGATAAGAATAGCAACACACCAAGTGAGCAGTGTTTATAGAGGAAGATATGTATGAGGCTCCAGGCTCTGTGCTTTTTAAGGGTAACATCTGACCTGCACAATAACTTTAGAAGATGGATACAATTATTCCCATTTTCGTTGTTAGAATGTTGGATCTCCACAGATTCACTTGTGCATCCATCTCCTATTATAAGCCACATACTATTCAAGAGAAATGAAATGCATAGACTAAAACCAAGTCTTTCTCTGATGGTCTTGCAATTACTGGGAGGCAACAGAAAACAAGTAATAAACATGATGAAGAAGTACATTATGTGTGATGTTGAAGGAGATATCACATCTTTGTCAAATTTGTCATTGATCAGAGGACATATCTTCATTTCAGAAATATGAAAAAAATTAAAAACCCTTATAATTGATAGAAAAGACTAAGTGGGAAAAAAATGCAGTATTTTAGAAGAAGGCGGTGCGGCACCAAGGCAAGCTGTTTGGGGCATTTCCCATGAAAACATTTAGGTGTGAGGTTCTAAAAAAGTAAAATGGGGAGGCTGCACATGGTTTCCCGGGTGAAGACAGAACCACAGAAAATTCCCCAAAGCCCAGCGCTACAAGATTTGCTGTCAAGAAGTGAGACCTGAGTTCTTTCCTCTCTGGGATACGGAAGCTACTGGTTTGGGTTCTGGGTGACCCCTCATTTAGCCCAGAACCTGGCACACGATAGGTTCATACCTTTTTAATTGAAATTGTTAGATTAGCTCCAGAAATGGTAGGTTTTGGGGGTTTGGTTTTGTTTTGCTTTATTTTAAAGGGATGGCCAATCAGGAAAGATTACTGTGGATGACTATGGAGCCAGAACTGGCAAATCACCTGGCATGATGCGACAGCTCAACATCAATGGGGCTCTGTATGTGGGTAAGTGATCTTTGGCCAATTCTAAATTTGGCCAGGGCTGTTTCTTGTTAGCTTTCTGTTTGCTGTGCTGGGGCTGTGCTCTTCACGGGGTCAAATACCTGCAAATCAGGAAGCTGTCCAGATAGTCCATTCTTCCATTTTCTGAACTTCTGACTCATGCCCGAGGGGGCAGGAAGGTACTTATTCACATGCTTTTGTGCTTTGAACCTATGCACCAGGAAAACCATGCTTTTCTTGTTTATAGAACAGGAACTTGCTTAATATAGCTCTATGAATTCTCTCTGAGGAAGGTGGCTATGTCTTTCTGGCTTCTCTCAGAATAGAATGAGTATATCTATAAATGGCTTATAATCCACTAGCATAGACACATAAAAATAAAAAAGCCATCCATCCTTATACGTTTCCTAAAAAAAAAAAAAGAATTGAAAGCAGTCATCCTCAGTGTATTTCTTTTGGTTTACATCCCCTCTGATGACATACTACATTTTGTTGTTGTTATACATTTGAAAACTTAGTAGATACTATTATTTGGTTTTAGGGTGATCCTTTTGGCCGTAAGTCACACGTGAGGTAGGTGTGTGTAGCTTTTGCTGTGTTTCGAGTTAAGTTGCTCTGTCCCTTCAAGGATGATTGTAAAATGGATGTGATGCACTAGCAGTTTGTCCTGTCAGCCAAAGGACACATTGTTCAGGAAACACTCAAGGGCAATGTGGAGAAGCACCTGCCCCGCACCTCCTCTTTGGCTCACCGTGTTTGCTTTCTGGCAGGTGGGATGAAGGAAATCGCTCTGCACACTAACAGGCAGTACATAGGAGGCCTTGTGGGCTGCATCTCCCACTTCACCCTGTCCACGGATTACCACATTTCCCTCGTGGAAGATGCCGTGGATGGGAAAAACATCAACACTTGTGGAGCCAAGTAACACCAGCTGGCCTTCCCCAAGGGACACAGCCTCTATACTGAGCATCCCAGTAGCCTCAAGACCCTGCCTGATGCCACACACAGAGGCCTGGGGACCAGGTGTGTTTCCTCTCATCAAGGAGAAAGTACACCCTGATGGAAACTGAGCACCAAGACCGGAGTCCCTGAGTGGCCTTTCCTGATGACACTGTGGGCCAAATGCAGTGGGATACTCTGTGTAGGAAGCATTGGACTTTTGGACATTGCCCACTGGATGTGTAGAGTCTGTTAGAGACTCAACATCAGTGCAAATTCCAGAGCCTGTTTGCTGTAGTGTATTGACTGTGTTGTGATTCACATCGAGAGAGAGAGAGAAAGAGAGAGACAGACAGACAGACAGACAGAGAGAGACACCCACAGGACAGTATTAAAATACTTCTCTCCTTCCCTGACTCATGACATTCTTACTGACAGCAGAACAATGACTGGGTGACCTTGATCTTCCAGTTTCTCTCCTTGGCCCATGAATTGATCAGATTAACCCCTTCCACTCCTCACTGGCTGACTGCCAGTGTCGCCTGACTGTTCCAGGAAAACAGAGGTTGGGGGAGATTAAACATAGAATCATAATCGGAATGTGACCCTCTTCCCCACAGTTTACCTTGAATGTGAAATTCCTACTTTTTATAATGCAAATCTAAGGAAATAGGCTCCATGATTTTGTAGCTGTACTTTTGTATGTGTATATTTTTATAGCTGCAAACTGTCCATACAGTATACTTTTGAAAGTTAGGGTGGAAAATCCTAATTCTTGCACACTTTTCCAAATATTGTGTCCCAGAGGAAACTTGTTCAGGCCTTTTGTGTTGTGAGTGGAGTGGAAGAGATGATTTGTGCAGGATCCTGGGGAGCTGACCATTCTCTTCAGTATGTGTTGATAGCTCAAGGGGTTGCATATGAAGCTTTCCAAAAGAAGCAGATTAAAAAAGAACATGTGTTACTGAGGTTGGGTCACTGTCATTTTATTTTAAGAGAGAGGAAATATGTGCAGTAAAAGGGATGAAGAAGGCTAGATCTCATTTATTTATTCATAGAGTTGCTCCTGATTTTGTAGAGACCACATCCACCAATGAATGCTAAGGTATTCAATGCTTCCCAGACTGTGTGGGGGTGGGGCTTGTTCTGTCTGTAGGGCCCAAGGGTCTGAAGAATCAGAGAAACAGAGCCCCTTCCTTGTGAACCTCTGCGGTGCCCCTCTGCTGTGCATGCATGTGACTCTGGGGACAGCTGGCTCAGGGCAGATCCCATGACAGGCCTTGCTAAGGGAAAGGTGAAATGAATGCTGCCTGTGAAGAGGGGGGAAATATGATCTAACTCACACAAGAACCTATAATTAGTGCCAGTCCTGACTTTGCTCTTGTTTGTGTAGCATTCGTTCAATAAAATCTTTTGAACATGTGCAAAGAAGTTGTAGACAAATTAAGATTTCTAAAAAACAAATAAACAATTTAGAGGGTTTTGCTTTGTATCCTAACCTTTTGCCTCCCATCTTTGGGAGTCTGGTAACCAGGATCCTTCCTACTAGAGGAAGAATGGTAATAATAACAACAGTAATAATAACTATACTCTCCTGCATGTGCCACCTTGTGACTGCCATCTAGAGAGAAAGTACATGGTAGAAAGGAGGTCCTGCTGCTTCCCAGTGGCTGTCACCTCAATGACATTTCCTTGAAATGACTGGGGCCAGTGTTTCCCAAGATACAGTGGGGCTGCTTTCACAGCACATTTTGAATGGATTAGGCTCCAGCCAAAAAAAAAAAAAATGTGATTTTAGCAAAGTATCCAGCTGAGCTGAAGCCAGAGAATTGTCTTGTTCCATGCAAGTGTTGTCCAGAGAAAAATGCAATGGGGTGTGTGTTGAAGCTGAGAATTGGAAAGCACTTCCTCTGTGGGTGGTAAGCAGATGGGGCTGAAGGCAGTGAGGGACAGGGACTCGATGGATTCAGGGCGGGAAGGATTCTGTAAGTGAGAGGGCCGCAGAGCAGAAGGACCCACGCGCGTGGGGAGGCTCAGCATAGGAGTACAGAGTAAGACAGTGTATCTCAAGCTTGGACCAAAGCCCTTCACCCTCTCTGTGGACAGAATTCAGGAGATGTGGGGGGAACTTATAGCAGGGCGGCTGCAAGGATGAAGAGTAACTAAAGCTAAGGATCAGACTATGGTTCTAGCAGAGAAGAACTCAGCCTGAGCTCGTGGGTGTCCTAGTTTTCTGTACCTTTTGCCACAATAATGCAGCCTAACAACCAACTACAAACCTCGATGGTGCATAGCAATGAGTGTCTGCTGCTTATGCGCCCCGAGCGGGGAGCTTGGCCGCCTCGCTGACTAGGCCGGCCTTGAGGAAGTGGCGCTTCTGGTCTCAGCTAGATTAGCTCCCATGTCTAGGGAATTTAAGATGGTCTCAGCTGGGAGGCTAAGGTGACTTGATAAGTACATGTTGATGGCTCAGGGGGATGCATATGCAGCTTTCCAAAAGAAGTAGATTAAAAAGAGCATGTGCTACTGAGGTAGAGCCACTGTCATTTTATTTTAAGAGAGAGAAAATATCATCAGTGAAGTGGATGAAGAAGGCTGGAACTCATTTATTCATTCATGGAATTGCTCCTGATTTTGTAGCGCATACCTCCATGCCTCACATCCTTCTCCTGGGACCACTGGGCTGGCCTGAGCAGGCCTTTCTCATGACAATGAGGGAAGACAGAGATTCTAGAGTAAAGGCCTAAGTCCTGCATGGCCTCAATTTGGAACTGCCACATGACACTTCAGTCACATCGTGTATGAGTCAGGGTTTTACTAGAGAAAACAGATATAACAGGAGATATATGAATGTATAAGTAATGACAAGGTTGGCTTACGATGGTCAGCCACAGAGTCAGATGAGGAAGCGTGCAGAGGGTGTCTGCACGCCAGAGGCCAAAGGATTCAGTCCAAGGTATGGAGTTCACTGCAGGGTCCCGTGCAAGTCCACACCAGCAGGCCACTGGGTCTGCAACAGAAAGCTGAAAGATCTATGCCAGAAGGCTGAAGAGTCTACACTGGAAGCCAGGAGATGACATCCAAGCTGAAGGCAAAGATGAAGCTTCTCCAAAGAATGGCATTCATTCATCCTTCCTCCTTCCCTTTTATACCATCCAGGTGATGAGCCACCCTAGTGTGGGTCTTCTACACCCTAGGGTATAGAATTGCTAAGCCAATTTAGTTAATCTTGTAAATGTCTCAGGTTGACACAATCAGTCAACCACTACACATCCTATCGGTTAAAGGCTGTAGATTTTAGAGAGGAAGAAATAGACTCTACCTCCATGAGAGCATCATGATGGAGACTCCTCAGCACAGTGAAAGGACCCTGAGCATAAATACAGAGAGCGTGATAAATTTGGGCCATTAATGCAACTAGTCCACATGGCAAGTAATACTGTTGCAAGAAGAAGTGCCTCCCCTTCTCTTCCCAGGAGCACTTGGGACTGGGGTTGAGGCCTCTGAAATTGGCCCAGCGAGGTCCAATGAAAGCAGCATTTGCCCTTCCCCCTGGCCTTGTCTGCTGTCCTAACTCCATTTGTCCCTCTAGCTCTCCACCTGTTGTCTCCCACATGAAGACAGACCAGCATGAAGATGGGATGTGTGCCCTGGCTTTTAGGTAGCCACTGAGGTGACTGGCAGGTTGTAGAGGGTGGGCTGGGCTCTTGATGGGAAATAGGCAGGGAGCTCCCAGTGTAATGCAGTTCCTAGCCATCCCAGAAAGGACATCATGAGGCATAAGTTCCTAAAAAGCATCTGTCCCACAATAAGGATCTGAGGAAATTCCCCAGAACTTCCCACAGGATCTTTAGAAGGGCAAGTGGGGTGGAATGAGGAAATGTAGCTATTCTTGCTTTTCCTATTAAAATGGACTTGGATAACCCTGTGTGTTTCCTCTAGGGCCACCCTTGAGAGCTCCCTCAGGAAGGTCTGTGGGGGTCTTCTTTGTCCCTATACTACTCCAAAAGCTTGTCAGACTTGTCCACCAACTCTCTGACTGGCTGTCCCACTGTTGGTCCTCTTATTTGCTTTCATTTCCTGACCCAGGCCTGTTCCAGTCTCCGGGCCTCTGCTCCAACACAAACAGGCCTGCTGGTTTCCACACACCGCCCGGTTCTCCAGTCACTGGCGCTTTCCTTCTGACTTCCCTCCCTTCTTTCCTCCACCTCCCACCTCCTCTCTTCTGCCTGTGGCAGAGCTGCCTCCTCCCTGAGGGGGCGGAAGGATCTCGGAAATGTGCCCAGAGCGGGCTGGCCAAGTGCTTTCCACTTGGAGGAAATGCTTCATTTTTCACCCTTAACCTAGAAAAATATGGTTCTCAGAAAGCTTGTTTTTAGCACTGAAAGTTCCCAAAGGAAGCAGAATAGGAAGGAGGAGGGGGCACCCAGCTTCTCTCAGTAGCTCTGACAACTAAATCTCTGGCCCACGAGGCTGTTCTTCCTGGGAAGGAACTGCCCAAGGGCGGCCTGCTATGGCTCTGCTGCCGGGAAAAAGAAAGCAGAGAATTCCAGTTCCAAGAGGAAAGACTACTTTCGGAGAGAGGCCTGGGCAAAGCATTAGCTGCTTCCCATTGCCGCCCTTTTCTTTCCCCAGCTTCAGCCCAGCCTAGCCCAGGAGTGCACAGTAGCTGCTGTGAAGGCGGCGGCCTGGTAAGGGACACCTGTGACAGCAAGACCTCCACTGAGAGGGATGTAAGATCAGAGAGTTCCACAGGACTTTCACCCTGAAGGAATCCCAAGGGGAGAGGGCCACCTGCAAGAATCAAAATCATAATCATAATCAGCCCATTCCCCCGGTTAGTTGTCCGCATGGAAGAGGTGGTCATTTAAAGTGTGTCATAACTGGTTGCACAAAGCGCACCCTAAACAGTAGACAAAAAAGGAAAAAATAAATGGCCCTATCTCAGCCATAGCGAGGACCTAAAGTACCAACTCTGTAGGTAACGAAGCCAGGGGATTCTCGGGGGAGATGGCCTGATGCCTTTAGGAAGTTCCAGTTTACAGGTGGCCACACTCAGGCAGGCACAATGACTAAGCCAACTGAACAGCCTTCTGGGGTAGGTTGAGTAATTGTGCCTCAATCTCATGTTCAAAGAATGTTCACATATTTGATCTGAGTAATAGTCTTCTTCCTGTGACAGGCAGAGCAGATGAGCACAGCCGTTTGACTTGGGGAGACAAAGCTTTCCAGAAAGAATGGCAGATTCTGTGAGGAGGCCACCATAGTGCTGCACTGGGAGACTTTTCTACTACTTATCCTAACTCCCAGCCAGGTGCAACCTGCCCAAGGATACCAGGACTAGCTGTCCTGGCCAGTGTAGTCACGTGGTACAGGGGACTTAGACAAAGGCCAGTTCCCAGGGTCTGCTTGCCAATCTCTCAACATATGTCTGGAAGAGCAGCTTCTTCCAAGACCCTTACTGCAAGGACCCCGAGTTGAGCAAGGCTGAAAGCAGAGAGCTATTCCATCAAAATGAGCTTCAGGCTCTGGAGAGACAGTTAGGCCTGGGCTGAATTATTTTCTCTGCTCTCCTTTGCCTTCAGCTCCACAAATAACCACCATAACTCAAGGGAGTTGTTGCAAACTATTTCTGGCCAGCATTGCACTCTCCTGGGCCTCTGCCTAGCCTTGGCCAAACCACGAGTTGAAAGAGCAGGCAGAGAGCAGGCAGAGTCTCCCCTGCCTCTCTTCCTTTCCCTGCCTGCCCTGGAGGAGATGTCTTTGTCCTAGAAAGTGTGTGACTCCTAGGAGCGTTTGCCCTTTCCTGGAAAGATGTGAGAAGAACATTATGTCTTCACATTTGGGAGGAAGTCTCTGCCTTTCTTTTCATCTATCTCATCTGTCTGCTTGCCTAAGATCCAAATGCTGTACAAAGGCACAGAAATCTCCCAGCACATGACCTGTTCCCCACTGATGTCCCAGCTGCTTCCCCCCAAGTGGGGTGTCAGCCTGGGCCCATGGGGTCCAGGGACAGCCTGGTCCTAAAGCCTTGTAGCTCTGCCTTGGCTAGGAAAGGGCTTGGATTGGAATGTCTCTGAGAAGAAAGGCCAAGTAGCCTCAGAAAATTTGCCATTTATACTCAGTAACAAAAGTAGGAGGTGCTAGGCCAGGGGATTAGCTCAGGGAAGCACCATGAGGAAGCTGGCTGAAAGAAAGCCAAGGCAGAGAACATGCACTGTCAGAGAAGCAAGAGAGGCCAGCAGGACACAAGGTCCCTGCATGGTGACCTTAGCCCCAGTGGTATACAGTCCATGGTCCCAAGTGACCATCCCCTTAGACTGGGTTGGGAAGGTAAAGCTGTCACCCACACCACTGTGACATGACTGCATCTGGCCCGGAAGCCTGCTGCCCCTTGAGGTTGTTGAGGGATAAATGACCTGCTGGGTCCTTAAGAGCATTGCTGTAGCCCTCACCTTTACGGTCACTTAGCAACACACACTTGTTTCACAAACAGTTACTGAGCACTTTCTATTTGCCAAGGGCCCTAGACAAGAAGCCAGTGGAAACGTAGAACATAGAGAAGATGAAGTTCCTCAAATCACTATCAGGGCCGTGGTCTCACCTGAGGTTCAGCACCTTCTTCAAGCTCCCTGGCCACCTGCTACTTCAAGGCCGGGTGCAGACTCTCAGGGAAGGGCCCGGGCTCTTTGGTAAAAGTGCCCTGACTCTTGCAGGCACACCAAGGATGCTCTGCTTTATGAACTCCAAGTCAAGTGACTAGCAACCTAATTACGAGAGTGATATCCTGTCACATTCAGTGTTTAGGACAAGAATGCATCGCACCATGAGGGAAGAATCTTGAGAGTCTTCTTGGATAACCTGCTACCACAACTCCCGTCAATTCCACTTTCTGGTCTCTCCTACCACCAGGTAAACTTCTCCAGCAATTAAATGCATTCTCTCAAAATGCATCTCATGCCATGTGCTCTCCCAGCTAAAGAATATGCCAGTCTGCCACTTCCCTAAACAATGAGTCAAACAGAGACTCATTGGGTGGGGGAATTCTATTCCCGGAGACCATTAAACTATTTTTAAAGTCCTATTTATAGTTCTTGAAAGTCCTGTTTTCCTTGAGTCCAAGGACACCTTGCCAGTGACTAAGGGGCGAGGATAGAGCCCAGTTGCTGGTGCGGCTGCTCTGCAGACTGAGGAGACTGAGTCAGGCAGCGCCCTTTCCAATGGCCACTCAGCACCCGCCCTGCTGGCCCCACCTCTTCTTAAAGGAAATGGCGTGTAAGCAGAACTGTGCTGCACTGGGGCCAAGTTTTCATTAGTCCAGTTGTAAAAGAACACGTTTGATGGCATAGAAAAGCTGCTTTGAGAGTTCTCAGATGGAATGTGCCAACAGCTCCCAGGATGAGATCCCAGCATTGTTCCTTCATTCAGACCAAATGCATGCCAAACACTCTTGCCTGACTTTCTGTGTTATCTACTCCTTAATAAAAAATAGGAGTGATATTATTCTAAAAAGTCTGAATATAGAAATAATTCATTGGATTTTTTTTATTTTTTTTATTTTTGGGGGGGTACCAGGGATCAAACTCACAACCTCACGCTTGCCACGCAGGTGCTTACGCTGCTGAGCTAAATCCCCAGCCATCATTGGAATTTTTTATTCATTAAGAAATAGTGCCACAGAATTCTTTCACTGATATGAAAAGATTTTTGAACTATATTAAATAAAAGAATCAAGTTCCAAAATAGAGTGTGTACTATGTGTTTTATATTTATGCCCACATATGCTATAAATATTTTCATACATATCACACACATATTCATATGGGAAAAAATTTGGAAATGATTAAAAGTAAAATGTTAAAAAGAGCTAATGTTAAGGAGGTTGTGTAGTTTTCTTCTTCCTTTTATTTCCTAGTTTTTCTTTAGGATTATTTATTATTTTGTATACTCAGAATATTACCCATTCTTTTGGGAACTAAATGAAAATGCCTTTGAGTAGGACCTTTGCGGGGCCACAGGACTGGACGAGGGATGGGCATATAACGAGCCACACCAGAGTCCTCACAGGCACAAAAACTCTCCTGACTGCAAGGCCTGACCGTAAGCCTGGAAGAGTCTGGAACCATGGGCCCAGGCCTTGGGGAGGTTGAACTGAGGGAAAGCTTTGTGCATGGAGAAGGAAGCTTTATTTCTGGGTGGAGGAGAAATGTAGAGCAGTATGGCTTGAAGTAGGACTAACCTAATCATAAAGCAGATGTTTGAGATACAAGGACAATCTAAAGGTGGTCTGCCTGATAAGCAGCTGTGCAATAGGGGTGAGAGGGGGTCAGAAACAGATCACGTGGACTTGCAAGTTGTCCATGGTTAAGTGGGAAGGCTATGGAGAAATTGTCCTCTAGAGAATGGAAACAAAGTTCGAAGTGGGGAGGAGCTGGGATGGGGACTATGGACTGTGGACTGAAGGGCTCCCACCCATTTGTCACTTTTAAATTACATTTATCTCCCACTGACTGTTGTCAAAGACAAAAGGGTGAATGTAAATGTCCTAGGGCAGTGATGGTGAATCTTTTGGAGCTTTCAGAGATAACAGCCTGCTACAGCACATGTGCCGTACGTTCAGTACCACTGTCCTATGGATAAAAGGTAACTGCATTCGGCACAAACCTGAGCACCTGCTGTCAAGGGACGATGGTGCAGATCTGCCTTGAGCCACAACCATGCCTCTCTGATCCTTTTCCAAGGATAGGAGTTTGATGAGCACTTCCCCACTCTGCATAGTTGGAAACTATTCAAGGGAATCCCCATCTGAAAACGCATTTCCAGTACAGCGGGAAACACATGAAACACTTTTTCTTTTAAAGACACATTTAAAAGAATTATAAAGCACTTAAAATGCAGCAGATCCTGTGTCAAGTTCCGTGCACGTAACATGACTCAGACACCACTCAATCCCAATTTCCAAATAAAGCTTCAGTACGGTGTTTGATGCCGTGGGAAGGTACAGGGCTATGCAGACAAAGGACTAACGTCCTGAGGAAGCTAGAGAAGGCATCTCTGGGCCACCAAGGCTTAGTCAAGACCTGCAGGTACAAGTTACCCAAGTGAAGACAGATGGGTTCCAGCCCACAGGCTGTTGGGGAACAGATTCTGGGGTTCACCACCACCCCTTTACTACATCTGGCCCAGTGGTTGCATATCTGAGCTATGGGGGACCTAAAGTGTGTCTAAAGTGGTTTACAGGCATTTACACCTTTACTGTGCTGGTCATAAACTCCCAAGTGTCTCTGAAGTCTCACAGGACAGATGCACATATCACGATGAAACATCTATCCTGGGGTAGGCTGCATTCTCTACCTGTAACCCTCCCAAATCTTAAGCATTGAGTCCAATGTTTCAGAGATGAGGAAAGGGGTATGAGAGAGGCAGTCCTCCAAGATGGCCCAGGTGGAGGGTAGTGCAGGAAACACAGCATCAACCAGCAGAAAAGAGGGAAGGTGCCACCACAGACCATCGAGACTTGCAGGCTCCAGGCTCATTTCCGCAGGGGTTCGTGGTCTGCATTGCTAACTGTGCAACTGTGGACAAGGGCGGTCCATGTGATCTCAACACTGCGTCCTTGGGCTCCCCAACTGGCAAGCAGGAACTCTGAGGAAGATGTGAGTGAGGGGTGCATAGTCCAGCACCCCTAGAGACAGAGGGTCAGCCCTGCCTTCCCAGTCTCAGTCTGGAACTGACAGAGAGGCTCAGTCTGTATCAGCCAGAGACTAGCTGGGTGCAAGAGGGGAAACAAGATTTCAACTTGAGAACTTGAAATTCTCACCTTCAGAGGTGTAAGTCTGACTGAGAGGCTAATGCAACTAGTGCGGCATTCATTTTAACGTTATTTTCACGTAATGGCTCGTAATCAAAATACCTGGAGGCCAGGTGTGGTGGTGCACACCTATAATCTCAGCTCTCCAGAGGCTGAAGCAGGAGGACTGCTGAGATTTTGAGGCCAGCCTGAACTACCAGAGTGGGTTCAAGGCCGGCCTGTACTGTACCGTGAGATCCTGTCTCAAAACAAAAACAAACTAAAAACCAAAATAGCCTCAAATAAAGGGATAAAACCTTCTCCAATTTAATCCAAAATTACTTCAAGACATCTTTTGTTACTTCAACTTCCCTGGGTCTTGAAGACTGAATGTTTTTAAAAATCAGTTGTACTATTGGTCATTGCAAGGGAAGGGGAATGGAATGGACCAAATTTACAGGCCATTCAAAACGAAGTAACTCTTTGTAAATAACTTGATTTGCCATTGTTGATTTCCTGTTGTCTCATTCTGAAGTCCTGTATTGCTCGCATTGCTCTGTTCTGATCTGCTTTGTTCTATTGTTACCTTAAAAAAAAAAGCTAACTTTTTAGTGTAAAAAAATTATTTCTACATCTCTACTTTTCTTTCTCACAATAATCACATCATTCTTCTCTTTTTGACCTTTACAAAGTTCCTGGGTTTGAAGGTGCTATGTTTTGGCTTAAGATTTCAACATCTGGGAAACAAGTTATGCACTGAGAATTCCCCAAAGGACAGGCCATATGTAGGAGTCTTTCTAGCACTTAAAGGCTAACATGTGTTTCACAATTTATAACTGGTCTGCAGTTTCTGCAGGTTAAATCCAGGATCATTCATGTAGTTGTTACTCAGGACTTCATTTCCTTTATGAACTTTTATTTAAGGTTATTTTGTACTTCAAAATACTGAGATTTTTGCTATATCAATTACTATGCTTTGAAATCCAATAAACTGAAGTTCTGATATATTGCCAGAATGCTTCAAAATGTTTAGGCTCTCTTTGGAAAAGACAAACTAAAAACCATACTTGAATGACTGGTATTATTTGCTAATGCTGGATTCCCAATATCTGGTTACTGCCATGCTAAAATCTCTGGTAAACAATACCAATTTAATGAAGTAGATGGAAAATTACACCAATGGCATAGAAATAACTTTAAATATTAAAAAAATAGCTATAGATTTATGTGATTGCTTCAGAGCCATTGTAATTCTTATGGTATAAAACAAAAGTAACAACAAAGCAAAAGCCACTAAACACACACACACATCCCCAAAACCAGCAGTGTCTAAAGCTGTCAGGGTAAGATGTAAGAAAATATATTTATTTTTTTTCATGACAATACTATGATAAAATTGTTAAATACATGCACATTTTAAAAACAAACGTAAGTAACATCTTTAGAGTTATCAGCCAAGCATACTCGTTTTACATTTATGGTGTCAATAGTAATAGGTTACATATATTCTATGTTTTTGCTATAACCATGTTTTCCAAAAGATATGGAAACTAAATTTTGAAATTATATGACATAAAATGTCCAAATTTCCCATTCTAACAACAATATCCAATTTTTGACAAGGCAGGAAATACTTCATTTGTCACCCGAATTGTCTCATTCCACACTAAACTCAGAATTCTGAGATTCAGAGTGAATCACAGAGATACACTTCTGCTATAGTTTACTTCCTGAATACATATATTTAAATGTTTCCTTATGTGATTAAAAATGATTCTTAAGTACAAAATAATCACAACTCATCATTCAGGTTAAAAAAAATGTCTGTAGTGGTAACATTTCAAGAAATGAAAAGGGGAACAATTTTGGATCTCCTTATCTTCTTCAGTGACTCTGATGTACATCTGACCAAACAAAAGTTAGTAAACAGTCAATAATATTTATAAAAAACTAAAACTATTTAACATAACACCACCTTTAAAAAACAGTCTACAAACCTTATAAAAGACAAAAATTTATCTGTTCACAGTATGTGTATTTTGTAAACAGTAATTCACTATAATGCAATTTTAAAGTAAAAAATGGTGATTTCCTAGTGTTATAAGGACGTTGCTTTATGACCAGCTAATTAAAGAAATGGTAAACTATTCTTACTAGTAATGCTGAATGTTTTTAGAGGACTTTTTTTTTTAATCTTTGAACACACCTTTAAAGTAGTACTGTGTCAAACTTAGGGCGTCTTTCTTTATATCCAGGACAATCCTCTACAAGCGTATATCAACTAAAATATATTTAAGAAATGCCATGCTCCTTTGAAAGAAAATAACAGGGAAAAACAAGTTCCAAGGCATTACATACACCTATCTCTCTTCAACAGCGAACTGAACAGGCTTCTTGTGTGTCCTCAACTATCCAAGCTGCTATTCACGTTTTCCCTTATTATGTTGGAAGAAAAAATTAAATAGAAGGAATCAGTAACTTGTGTGTACTAGAAAAACAGAGGGAAGTATCTGGAAACCAAGGAAGATAATTTCATGGAAATCATTATTTACTCTCCTTTTCTATGATCAATTGCAAAATACTAATGTCAACCTAACAATTATCCATGATTTAATGAAAGTTTATTACCACCCAGAAATTTTTTGATCTTTGATAATATAGCACTGGGGTGCTTAGGAGAAATAAGCTCAGAAACTGAAAGTCCTCATTTACAATGGAATAATTCTAAAGTGAAGCACATTTTAAATTAATAAGGAAATTCAATCAATTTAAGTGAGCTGTTTAATCAGACATACAATGTATTTTAGGCTTAAGCACTGCATAAAATCTATAGTTATTATTTTTTTTTCTTTTTAAGTTCTGACCTGACTACTACAGAGGCAACCTTGGGAAATATATATGTAATAGACATCAACTTCCTTATCAATTAGACATTTTTTTCCTCATTCACATCTTTTAGTTTTTAAGGTATTCTGCAACCAAAAAGTAAGGTAAGTTATTTTTGCTTTAAATTCGTTTAACATTCAATAAGTTATGGTTTACTTATACAAATGCTTTCCAATTTACTGTTTCTATGGTTCTCTAGCTAGGCACTTACACTTGAAAACATTCAGAGTTTCCCTCTTAAAATGCTACTTTTAATTTTTATAAAAATGTATCAATCTTCCTTAGGTAAATTCTGCTTAGAACTTGTACACCTTATAATTCAAAATACTAACATTCATGATACAGGGAAAAACAAGCACTACTAACAGTTAAAAATAACAGAATTCTATCATAATCCAACACTATAATTACAAGCATATGGGTGTGTTCTATACCAAATCACATCCCCTGAAACTCTAACACATACAATAAAACCCAACAGTGAATTAAGCTGAGCGTTGTTCTCAACCCGCTATACTGGCATTAAAAATAGTATGTCTATATTATAACATGAACATGATCAGGTAAATTGTTAAGACAAAAGCAGCAGTTGAAAAGGAGTAAAAATCTAACCACCCGAGGGAAATAAAGAGGTTTAAATGTTACTAGTCCTGGAACGTAAATCCATGGAGATATAAATGAAACCCAATTCAAACCAAGTGATTTCCAATGATATTCCAAGACTATGTTTAGAAAATGAATGTCTTCTTAGTTTGGGTACATGTGTGTTCTCTTCAGGAAAAGTTTTTTTTTTTTTCTGGATACAAGAGATGAGTATGACATCATGAAACTTTGATTCAGTCAAAATAACAGTTTAGAAGAAATGTTTTGAAGACATGTTCTATCAAGAGAATGAGTTCTTATTCAGTTAAGCTCACACATACAGTATCATTTACTTGCCAGAAAACATACTGGGTTGGTACAAGCAAGTACCAAATTGTGTAACTGTCAGATGCAAACAAACTATGTGCTCATAGTTTAAAATTAGGAAGAAATAAGGTATCTAGTGACATGTATGCATCAGTTTTTCCCCCCCAAGTTTTCACTCAAAGTGTGGAGTCACTTCTTTGAGGCAACAGTTTCAGATCTACACAATCTAGACTTTGATCTACACTGTGCTTCTGAATCTGCTGCTGAATTCATAACACTGGGATGGGACTCAGTCAATAAATTAAGTCACTGAACTTTCACAATGTACTTAGTAGCCAATGATTCTAACCACATTTTACACCCAGGATGTCCAACTTTATACTTTCAAAGTAAGCAAAAAGGCACTTTAGAAAAGGTATACGAATTTTAACATAGCTCAAAACAGAAAGGCAGCCAAAGTTACCTTAGTGCAAACAAAAGTTTTATAAGATTATGTGCCTGAGCAAAAAACTTTTTGAGATAACACGTTTTTGAGTATCAACATGTTGAGGGGTACATTTAATTTCAAAATACCATTAAACTGATTTCAAATTCCCTTTGGAAGAAAAAATTCTCCAGTCTCCTTCACTAAGCTACACTTAATTATCCAAATATAGAAAGGTCTATAACATTCTTTAAATACAGACACTACAAAGACAACCAGAGGCTCACAGGACTGATTTCCAACAAGAATGCAATCTGCATGAAGTTTGGAGAATGTGACTTTTTACCATAGCTTCTGTGTTCAACAGTAAAATGCAATCCCTCAGATCCATGAGCTGTGAATGTAATGCTGGTATGGAAAATGAGGGTGATACTTCCTCTCTTAAACTACTCAGTGAATGGCTGCTTCTGTTTTCAGCTGCAGGAACAAATCACCTCTATACACACACACACACACACACACACACACACACACACACAAGTCAACTCTTAGTCACTCTGGGCCACAATCTCAAATCCAGAGCTCTGCTAGTTCAACCAACTGATGGATTAGATTGCATGCATGTGCTTAACCATGCAATGTATCATTCACAAGTTCCATTTAATGTCAAAAGCCTAGTTAAGTCTTTCTAAAAGAATTTTTTACAGTCTAAAATGGCCACTCACAAAAGAAACACAGAAATTATGATGCCCAGAATCTCCACTACTCACAAGGAAAACCTGATTTGAAATTGGTTTATAAGAGGTAACAATCTACAGTCTTTTTTTTTTTTTTTGTTAAGCCATAGCAAAGTTTTATTAAAGCCAGGGAAAGAAAGAGGCTCTGCAGAGCAATTTTGGGCCAAGTAAATGTAGGAAAAGGAGTACAACCTACAAAATGAGTGTAGGTCACCATGAAAGAGCAAGGCACAGTGGCCTTAGCTACAGTTCTACTGAACAGAAAAAAATCGAATATACTTTTAGTTCAGGTATTTAGAATTTTCTAATGATTGAACTTTGTTAAGAAAGAGTGACTTCCCAACTTTTTCTCTAGTCAGGAAGGACTGGAGGGAACACATATAGCCCACTTGTCTAGCTAGTCCTTAATACTCTCCAAGAGACAAGTGGCTGATCTGATTGGATAGAGCACGGCCACTATTAGAATACCTTGCACCCATGGGCACGGTACCTGCACTGACATTAACAGTGAACACTTCTGGGATCCCAGCAACTGGCAGTGACAAAGGGAGTCCCACCAGCTTCTCCCTCCCTGTGCTGACAATCCGTCCCCCTAAATGCAAGGATGGGGTGGTTGGAAAGACAGTAAGCATGGACAGGGGTCTTGTTATCTCCGATTCAATGAGGAAAGACAAAGAAAGCTGCCTTAGCCTCAGATCTAATCCACAGTCTCCTAAGCATACAGGGAATTAGGACACTTGCCCAGACTAAGCAAGCTTTACCCTGCTTCTCATTCACCTAAAGATCCTTGGGTACAGACCTCCAGGGGTAGGGGCAGGTGAGTGGCACTCTGAACTTCGTTCCTACAGTGAAATCCCGGTTCAAGAGCCCCCAGTGACAGTTACCTTCGGGCAAATAAATGAGTCATGACATAGGTTAGAAAGGGCACAGCTG
>RJWT010008583.1:0-26126 GCA_004365215.1 Cuniculus paca | reverse complement strand
TAAGTCTCTCTTATGCTGTTCATTCATGGTTTCCCTCATTTTCCTATGCTCCTCTATTTTTTTATCTGTGTCTTCTTTAGAGATGCTTAGTATTTCTTTTATTATGGTTTTCATTTCTTCTTTTACCTGGGATAGAATTTCTGTTCTAATTTCTCTTATAGCTTCCTGAAGTTGTTTCTTCACTTCAATTGAGAGTACTTCAGACATTTCAGGTGTGCAATTCTCGATCTCCATGTTTTTCCTTTGTGGAATTGCACCGCTTGGGTTGGATGCCAGAGATTGCCCTCTCCCTCTTCGTCTTGGCATATTCTTGATTTCTTCCACCCCTCAGTAGTGTGGTCCCAGGCACCCCAGCACTGGCCACAACTTCTCCGAAGCTAGGCTGTTTGTCTTTTCTAGCCAGTGCTGGCTACATATATCTGATGTTGGGTTTGGGTGCCTGTGTCTCTGCACTGAACTGGGGACCAAGCCACCTGGGGTTTGCATAGGAGCAGACCTGGTCAGGCCCTGGGAATCTAAGCTGTTTAGCGATATTGTGTGAAAGGCGCATGGGAGCTGATCTCCAACCAATCAGCTTCCGCGGGTCTGCCCACAACCTGGCGCTGATGCCAGTAGTTAGCAGTGTTGGTCCCAAGAGGGCGCAACCTGCCCGACTCCTAGATGGAGCCCGGCTGACCACTCTCTCCCGTGGGGTGGGGGTGGGGGTGGGGTGGAATTCCAAAGACTCACCAACTGCCAGCACAGATCTCCATGCCTGCAGCTCTCCTTCACTCCCGCGCCTCTCCGCAGAGACCTCCGGGGTCGACCGCAGCTGCGACCATGACCGCAACCATGACCGCACGTCTCCAGGCTCAGCAGGTCTTCTGGTGGGGTAAATCCGGCTCCAGGCTGAGGTGCTGCCAGCCACTACCTTCTTCTTCGTTTAAATTCTTTTTATTCTCTTTGTGGGCTTCGAGTCATATTTTAGATTCTTCCTTGGTTCAGGGGACCCAGTTCCTTCCTTCTTGTCCTCTCCATGATGTTATATTCCAGCATCTGAACTGTTTCTCTCAGAGATACTGTTTACTCTGCTGCTTACTGTTCCGCCATCTTTAGCTCCCCTCCTGAGTAGGTTTCTACCACATAAAATGCCATGTCTTTCTTATCCATTCTCCAGTTAATGGGTAAGTTACCTCTACTTTTTTTTCTGGCTCTCTGTCACATAGGACATTGTTCTCTCTCCTTTGACTTTCAGTCTATAAATTTTCTTTCTAGTTAAATGTGTTTCTTGTATAGAGCATGTTGATGGATCCGGTCTCCTGATCCACTGCCTGTGTTTCTTTCTATTGGTGCATTGAGGCCATCTACATCAATAGTTATGACCCTCTTACACTACGTGTCTCTGCCATGGTATTTTCCTGCCATTGGCTCCCTATTTTTCCTCTGCATTCAATTGGCTGCCCCCACTTGATGGTCCCCCTCTGCCATTGTTCATGAGACCGTGGTCCTTTTTATCTCTCTAGAATGTCCTTTAGTATTCTTTGTAGGGTTGGTTTTGGTGGTCATGAATTCCTTGAGTTGTTCTTTGTCATGGAATTATCTTGTTTCTCCATTAATTTTGAAAGAAAGTTTTGCAGGATACATCAGTCTGGGTTGGAAGTTGTTTTCTTTCAGGACTTGCAATACTTCACTCCAGCTTCTTGCCTTGATGGTTTGTGTTGAGAAGTCTGCTGTGATTTTGATGGGTTTTCCTTTTTAGGTGATCTGTTTCCTTTCTCTAATAACTTCTAATATTCTGTTCTTGTGTTGAATTTCTGGGATCTTGATGATTATATGTCTGGGTGTAGATTTGTTTTGGTTGTGCCTAACTGGAGTTCTACATGCCTCACTTATTTGAATGTCACTTCCTTTTCCCATGCTTGGGAAGTTCTCAGAAATTATTTGTGTGAATAGGTCCTGATGTCATTTGTCTTGACCCCTGCTTTTTCACTCACATTTTTAATTCTTATGTTTCTTTGAGTTGTCTTGCAGCTGTTGAATTGTTACTTCCCGAGTCCTTGTTATTTTTAAGAGATCTGTCCTTTCACGATCACAAGTTGCAAACCTGTCTTCAAGGTTTGAAAGTCTATCTTCAGTTTCTTTCAAGTGGTTTTGCCAGCTTTGAATAGTTTTTTAATGTTCTGGATATCTCTTTGAATTTGTTTCATGCATTCTAAATCTCTCTTGTATTGTTCATTCATGGTCTCCCTCATTTTCCTATGCTCCTTTATTTTTTTTATCTGTGTCTTCTTTAGGGGTGTTTAGCAATTCTTTTATTATGTTTTTCATTTCTTTTACTTGGGATAGTATTTCTGTTCTAAATCTTTTATAGCCTCATGAAGTTGTTTCTTTACTTCAGTTGACATCACTTCAGACATTTCAGGTGGGCAACTCCTGATCTCTTCCATGTTTACCTCTCCTGGGCTTGCGCCGCTTGGGTTGGATGCCAGAGATTGCCTTTTCTTTCTTCGTTTTGACATATTCCAGGTTTTGTCCATACACGTGGGTAGTCATGTCCCAGGCACTGCTGGCACTGGCTACAATTTCTCTGAAGCGAGACTATTTGGCTTGTGGGCTATGGGTATCTGATGGTAGGCACCTGTGCTACTGCACTGAGCTGGGTACCGGCCCACAAGGGCTGTTGGAGTTTGCATGGGAGCAGAACTGGCCAGGGCTTGTGGATCTAAGCTGGTTAGGAACCTACAAGATGTCTGGAACATGCACAGGAGCGGGACTCAGTCCAAGCAACTTCCTCGGGTCCACCCCCAACCTGGAGCTGCTGGAATTAGCCGGCAGCAGTCCTGGCCCTGGGCTTATTCTGCCGGACTCCAAAATGACTCCTGGCCAATTGCTTTCTCCCATGGGAGGACCGAGTCCCCTGCATAGACTTCTGTGTCCGCCACTCTTTTCCACTGCTGCGCCTCTGTGCAGTGACCTCTGGGGTCGCCACTGCCACCACCACCGCCACCACCACCATCACCAGTGAGATTGTGCATCCCCAGGTTCCACAGCTCCTCTTGCAGGGTAAGTCCGTCTCCAGGCTAAGGCACCGCCAGCTACCACCTTCTTCATTTAAGTTTTTCATTTTACTCTCTCTGTGGGCTTCAGTTCACATTTTATATTCTTCCTGGGTCCAGGGGACCCACTTCCTTCCTTCTTGTCCCCCCATGATGTTGTATTCCAGCATCTGCACTGTTTCTCTCAGAGAGACTGTTTACTCTGCTGCTTACTGTTCCACCATCTTTCTGGAAGTCTACTTCCTCTTTATTAACCAGTTCCCAACTGGTTTTCAAAAATTTTCAGTGTAGTATGTTTGGATACTTGCTCTTTTTCTTTCTTTTTTTCCTCCTTTATCTCTCTTTCTCTCTATTCTCTTTTGTGTCTTGAACATTTTCATACCAACATCCTATATAGGCCCTGAAAACCTTTTTTTATTCCTTCAGACACCATTTAGCTAGTGTTCTTTGTCTTCTTTTTGTTCATCTTACAAATTGTAGTTAAATTTCACTAGAGGGGAGTGAAACTTGCCAAGGGCTGAATGAAAGAATCTTTCTCTGTGCTCAGACACCTGCACAGGCCTTTCTCAGTAGGCTTCTCTACAATGTGATTTAGTGGGCAGATTGGAATCCTCTGTAGGCCATTATTTTTTATAACTAAATAACCTAATGAGAACGAGAAAGGGACAGAGAGGACAAAAAAAGTATACAGACCAACAGACATCTGAAGAGCTAGGTGGTAGTCTCCGTTCTAACACTTAACATGATTTTGAGAAAATCTCTTCTCTTGAGGCTTTATGAAAAAAGAAAAAAAAAAAAAAAGAGAACTAGAACATCAGATGATTTCTATGGTCCCTTCTGGCACTGACACTCAGTGATTATACAACTACTAAGTGGAAAGGGCAGAAATGAAAAACAAATGAAGATCATAATGTTGTGAATTCAGATGGGAACTCTACCAGTTTTGACCCACACCTGTAAAACCTGTGTGCTAATGCATATTATTTTAACATCAATCATATAAAGTTTCCTACCCTTTAACGTAGTAATTCTTTCCTCTGGGAACAAAATAATATAAGGAAGGGGCTTCTGCAGCTTTCACTTAGTCCTAATCACTTTTGGTTGTTTTAACAGTTACCTTGATAACCTTTTCATTTACATTAAGCTAAAACCTCATTTTTTTTTTTAGTATAGTCAAATGGATTTCATTGTGTATTACTTTAAACAGGTCACATCATGGACTATCAGTACTCCACATATTATCAGAAAAAGAGAAGATGGCATCTTTAGGTTGGCTTAGAGAGCCAACTCTAAGAACCACTAAAGTCATTTTAGAATTTCATCTTTATGATTCTGTTTCTCTAGGGCTACTCTGGTAACAAAATCTGTATCAGTCAGTGCTCACTAAGAAACAGATTTAATATAAGATATAACACACACACACACATATATATTTATGAGTTAGGCTTACAATTCTATATATTTATTCTTAAAAGTGAAAACTACAAATACATAATCCACAGATCAAGTGTAAGAGTGAAGTCCTGATGAAAGTGGTATTTTTTTTCTTTAGATAATCTCCTCTGGTAGTATATTTTTTGGTGAATTCTAAAGAAATAATTCACATCGAGATTTCAATGTGAATTTCACATTACTTATACAGTTTTCACATTACTTATACAGTGTTTTTTTTCTTTTGCTTTATTGAGGTAAGGCAAATTCCAGGCCTAGGTAGAACTCTCCTTGTTCAAGAGTAAGTGTAAAGGAGAAAAAAACAAAATTAACATGGGACTTGTGAGTAGAGTGCAAGATAACAGTTCAGGGGTTCAGCATTTTGCCATTTGCTCATTCTCCCATCCCTGGCTCACTCCTTCAGTATGTGCGTGCATTGAAATGGTCTTTACTTTTCACAAAGTTGATTTGGAGTAAATACTTCCATTGTTATTCTACTCAATTTTCTTGACTTTCTTCTTCAAGGATTTGAATTAGGTATACATTTTCTATTACTAATTTTATATATCACATATAATGAAGTCTAGCCTCCTAAAACAAACAAAAAAATTAATGGGTATCTTCCCAATATCAATAAATGCACAGCTCAGTTCTTCATTTAAATACATATTTTGCATTGTGTAAATTAATTTCTGCTTGTACTTACTTGTGTATTAGTCACTGCTGTGTTCATGACAAGAAAGACTAGACTGTTTGTCTTGGTTACTTTTCTTTGGTTGCTGAGACAAAATACCTGACACCCAAAATTAAGAAAGAGAAGTTTTATTTTTTATGGTTTGGAGGTTTCAGTCCATATCCAGTTGGCTCCAAAGAAGGGTGACATGACTGAGGGGACAGCTGTTCATGGCAGCTCACAAGCAGCAAGAGCAAAACAGAGCAGAAGAGCGGCAAAAGAGACCCCCCCAAAACATGCCTTCTTCCTTCCCTTATATAGTATGCAAGTTCCACCCCTGGATTGGTGCAGCACTCACACCGATAATCCCAGTGCTAATTCCAGTGCTAATCCCAGCACTAATTCCAGCACTAAACCCAGCACTAGGCAGTGAATCAATCACAAATGCTAGAGTCAGCTGCTTCCATGACTACATGAGGCTTGCGGGGGGCCACCTACATATAAACCGTAACACTGTTACAACCAAGAAATGCCTTGGTGTTAAAGTGACCATGAAACAGGAGACTTGTTGACCTGCAAAATTTCTTTCAGGTGTCTCAGATGGTGGACACTATTTATAAGCAGTTGAATAAAAATCCTTTTTACTTTAAAAATCCTTTTTAAAGATGTCTTGCTGGAGGTTGTCACCTTGTTGACACATGTTGTAGTCAGAGATTGCAAGGAAAGCAATTACATATAGGACACATAATTTATAGTATTATCTTCTAATGGTCACCCAAAGGGTTAAATACAAAAGAAAAGAGTGCAGGAAATCTGTCCACACCCAAAGACCAAGAAAATCCAGCTGAGGGCCTCAATTCCACAGCAATGTCCTGTATGAGTCCAGCTGAAGACCCTAGGGCCCATGAAAATGCCCCACCACGAGTCCAGTTGGAGGCCTAGAGCTCACGACAATGACTCATGCAAGTCTGTTTCATGGATCTGCGCTGGAAAGGCCCAAAGGTCAGCGGTGGAAGGTAGAAAGTCTATGTCAGTGGGATGAAGGATCTGTGCCAGTAGCTTGACGGTTCTGCACTGTAGCCAGGAAACGACACTCAAAGTAAGAACCAGAGCTCCCCCCAAAAGTATCACAGCCATCCTTAGCAACAATGAGGTCCTGAGCTCCTCTGATGATAACAGCAAAGTTTGTATCAGGAAAAAGCTCGACAAGTTCCATCAGGAGCCAGTGGCAACAGGAGAACCAACAACACCACAGAGAACCAACAATACTACTTCTTCCTCTCCAGTTCTATTACAAGTTGACCACTAGTTACCAGTCCACCACAGCTAGCATTGCCTAAAGGTGTCTTTCAGCTAATGGACTACGTGGTCCCAGTAGACAAGTATTGATATAGAAGAAAGAAAATCCCAACCTGCTAGATGTCTGATAGGAGTTCATGCTCTCCAAAAATCAAAGAATGGGCCTGGGGATCTAGCTCAGTGGCCTAAGTGCCTGCCTGGCAAGCGCGAGGTCATGAGTTCAATCCCCGGTGCCACAAGAAAAAAGAAAAAAAAAATCAAAGAATGAATTCTATCTAGGAACAATGGAGGTTAAGAGCAGAATATATTTATTTGGGAAAGAAATCTTCTGTTGAGAAAGACGGAAGTCCCAAGTGCATTGCTGAGGACCCTGCCTTTTCAAGGAATTTTTATAGAGCAAAATGAGGTGAAGCAGGTCCAAGGTGGGGAAAAAATGGGAAATTACAAGGTGGGCATAAGGTGGGACAAAACTATGGTTAACTGATTATGAGAATAGTTGCTTAGGTAATATTGATTAAATGGGGAAGCAAGTGACTTAGCAAGGGGGCATGAAACAAAACAGGGCTTTTCCTGGAGGGGGATGGGTCAGTAGCTCTTTCTGATTTTCCCAAGGTGGTCATACCTATTTAGAATATAAATCACTGTTGTTTATCCTTAGGGGATGTATGTGGGTGCATTCCTTTCATCTTTTGTCTGAGGACTGGCCCTCAAAGGATGTGTCTGTGTCTTCCCTACTGTTGCAGTGTATCCTGTCTTCTGCACTGGCTCCTTCTGAGGCTGAGCCCTGTCTGATTGCCTATAGTATTTCTACATAATTTAGTTGTCTGTAACAGTATGGCCTCCCCCTCACCCCTTCTCATGTTTGTTCACCAACTCACTGACAGAGCAACATGGGCCCAAATCTTGGGTTATCATTTCCAGGCCTGTTTTCTTTTTCTGAAATCTATTTTTTTGTGCCATATGGATGATTGTAAGGCTTACATACTGATATAGGGGAAATGCTAGCTGCCACATATGCCAAGTTGTGTTCCCTGAAGTTGAAGAATGAATTCTAAGGAACAACAGAGGTTGACTAGGGAAAATTTATTGGAGAAAAGGAATGGGGAATAGGAATAGCTCCTGAGAGACAGGAGGGATCCTAAATGGGTTGCCCTTTTACAGGTTTTCACTACACGAGAAATTTTCACAGGATTTTGAAATTGTGAGTTAAGCCTCGGTATTCTGTACAGGGATTTGATGCAATGTGCATATTACATGTAGGCTAAATGAAGACTTGTGTATATCCCTTATATACATGTTTCTATACCGTGTTCTTTTGTAAGTGTAAATGAAGCTAAAATTCTTAAGAGATTGTCCCATAAAATGTACATTGATGGAAGCTATCCACACTGTGCAGTGTTAAGTTTGCAAGCAAGATCATATAAAAATGGATTCCCACATTATACATTTAAATTTATGCTCGGTTTTAGTTCTTTCATGTTTTTTGAGTTTTTGGGAGTCACGGAACCCTTTCTCAGTTTGCTTATCTGCACCAAGCTTCTCCAATGTGAATTAATTTGTTCCATGGTAAATGAAACATTTAAAGGATTTGCCACATTGCTTACATACATAAGGCTTCTCTTTCATGTGAATTCTTTCATGTATTGAATGTGTTAGGAAAAATAGAAATTGTCCCATATTGCTCATATATGTTCAGATTCTGTGACTTCTTTCATGTATGTAATGATATCTGTATTTACTGAAAGATTTCCTATATTGTGGAGAAACAGGAATTCTTTCCACTGTAAGTCTACCCGTGTTGGTGTGAGTCACATCCTACATTCGTTTAGTTTGGCGTATGACTTATATTTGAGATGGTTCTTGGTACAAATGAAAATGTTCTTATATTGATCACAAATATGAGATTTCTCCCCATTGTGACTTCTTTTATGTATTTGACTGTATCTGTGTTTCCTGAATGTTTTCCCACATTGCTTATATACATATGATTTCTACTCAGTGTGAATTCTTTCATGTATTTGACAGTGACTCTCTGCTAAAAGCTTTCTCACAAACATGAGTTTCACACACTCACAAAGATGAGATTTCTCCCCAGTGTGAATTTTTTCATATGCCTGACAAACCTGTGTGTACTGAATGCTTTCTTACATGGCTTAAATACATAGTTAGTCTTCTGTGTGAGTTCTTTCATGCGTATACAAGTAAATGAATTGACTGAAGACTTTTTCATATTGCTTACATACATGGTGTTTCTTCCCTTTGGGAGTTTTTTTGTCTACAAAAGTAACTGGTTTAGAGAAGAATTTCTCATGAAAATTATATGCATAGTGTCTCGCCACTGTGAGCTTTTTCATGACTGTGAAAAGAACTGCTATCAGTGAAGGATGTGCCATAATAGTTTGCATACATAGCATTTCTCTCAACTCTAAATTCCTTTATGCATGTGAAAGGAATGACATAAGCAAAAACTTTCTCATATTCCTTATGTACACAGGGCTTCTCTACAGTGGGAGTTCTTTCATGCCTGTGAATGTGTTCTTTCGGTAACAAGTAAAAGCTTTTCCACATTGACTACATGCATGGGGTATCACTCCATGGATTTCTTTCATGGATTTAAACATAATTAGGTTTAGTAAAGGCTTTTGCACCTTGCTTACATACAAAAGGCTTCTCACTGGTGTGAATTCCTTCATAGGATCAAAGTAAGATTTCCCACATTGCTTAAATTCATAGGGTTTTTCTCCAGCCTTTATCCTTGCGTGCTTCTGAAAGGACGAGAAATCACTGCAGGTTTTCCCATGTTCATTACATTTATACAGATTCTCTTCCAGTTCCACATATGGATTGAGTCCAATATTGACTATGCTGGGCACTTTTAACAAGAATGACCAAACCAGAACTTTCTGCAGCTGGGTATAGTGGCACATGTTTGTAATCCTAGCACTCAGGACGCTGAGGCAAGAGGAGCACCGCTAGTTCAAGGCAAGCCTGGGCTACATAGTGATTTCAAGACCATCCTGAACTACATAGTGAAACCCTGTCTCAGCAACAACAATAATGACAACAACAACAACAATAATAAAAACAAAAACAAATCAAAAAAGCTTTGTAAAACCAAGGTTTTTAACTTTTCTTTACCAGGTGTTTTCATGTTCACATTAGGGACTGGAATTCAGAGGAAGATTTTTCCATACTGACTCCATAATTTATATTGACAACGTTTCTTTATATTTTAGAATTCTGCAATTTTTGTATTGATGTTTAATTTACAGATTCTCCCAGTTCCCTCCAAAAACAGCCATGTTCCTAAAAGTTTCACACATCACATCTCTGTAGAGTTCTTTTTGAATGGATCCAGCAAAGCCTACTCCTCTTCAGTGATGTCAACAACCACGTCCCTTCAAAGGTAACAGCCTCCTTAGATTTCTTCTCCAAAAATTGCACTCATCTTCAATTTGCTGGTTACCCCAGTTTCTTCCTAT
This sequence comes from Cuniculus paca, assembly GCA_004365215.1. Taxonomy (NCBI): domain Eukaryota; kingdom Metazoa; phylum Chordata; class Mammalia; order Rodentia; family Cuniculidae; genus Cuniculus; species Cuniculus paca. The sequence continues at coordinate 16,206 of RJWT010008583.1, read as the reverse complement.
AGCAGTCATGTTACTAAAGGTTTCCCACATCACATTTCTGTAGAGCTCCTCTTGGGATGAATCCAGCAGAGCCTATTCCTGCATAGTGAATCTCACAACCACATCCTTAAAGGTTACTGCCTCCATTATGTAGTTTGAGGGTCTCCCATGGTCCTTCCTATGCAGTAAACAGTGGGAAGCAGTCACAGAGCAAGGTGATTATAGCCAGCAGGGCCAGCTCTCAGCAGTGTGCTCAGGGTCCTAACTTTGGTGCCAGGACCAAAACTTCACTTTGAATGATTGTTATGCAAAACTTCACTTTGAATGATTGTTAAAAGTCAGTAAGAATAGAGCCAGGGGTATAGCTCAGTGACACAGCACCTGCCTGGCAAGCACAAGGTGCTGAGTTCAATTCCTGGTACAAAAACAAATAAAACAAAAACAAAAACAAAAACAAAAACAAAAAAACCACCCGATGCAGTCCTTCCCATCAGAAACCTCTGAAGCCTGGCCTTTACTGGTGGAATTTCTATCAGCCTTCTGAACTTTGGACCTCTAACCAGAATTTCCCATACAGAACAAACTAAGGCATTACAGCTCTATTCTTTTAGGCACTATCTCTCCAAATTCTTCCCACAAGCCATTCCCAAAGGCTCTTGAACCACATGGTTAGGTATAGTCACAGCAATGACCCTACTCCTGGTACCAAATTCTGTCTTGGTTACTTTTCTCTCATTTGCTGAGACAAAATACCTCATGCCCAAAATGAAGGAAGAAAGGGTTTATTTAGCTCACAGTTTGTGAAGGTTTCAGTCTGTGATCAACTGGCACCAAAATAGGGTGGCATGGCAGAGTGGCCACACTTTCAGGCAGCACAACACAGCAAAAGCAACAAGATCAAAAAGGAGAGGGGAGAACAAGGTTCTTTTTCTCCCTTATATTGTAAGCAGGCCAACACCTACCTCCCAGGTGGTTATAGCATTCACAAGCTCTCCTTGCTCTCCTTTTGCACAGGATGAGGATGTTCACAAAGTGAGGACCCTGGCTCCCTGCTGAGTTGCTTAGTTACAGTTCTAAACTCAAGTTGACACAGTGTCAACCATAACACATTAATATATCTTTGGGAAAATGTCGGTTGATGTCTGTTGCCCATTTTCAAAATTGGGTGTTTGTTGTGGAGTTGTAAGTGTTCTCTAAATATTCTAAAGAATAAACCTTTCCAAGATACATGATTTATAAATAATTTCTGCCATTCTGTGCATGGTCTTTATCTTTCTTGATACTGTTTTTTAATCTAGAAATGTTTTTAATTCTACTGAAGTCCAGTTTATGTATTTTTCTTTTGTTGCTTTTAATTTTGGGATCAGATTTAGGAAAATATTGTTAACTTTAAGGTCATGAGGTTTTTCCATGTTTTCCTCTAAAAGTTTTATAGTTTTAGTTCTTAAGCTTAGGTCTTTGATTAATTTCAAGTCAATTTTCACATAAAGTATATGATAAGGTCTGGCTTCATTTTTTTTTTTAATGGAGTTGGGAATTAATGCTGGAGATTGAAACCAGGGCCTTGTGTATGCTAAGAATACATTCTATCACAGAATTACCCCCTTCATTCTTTTGTATATAGGTATCCTATTTTCCCTGCACCATTTGTTGGAAAGACTGATTCCCACTGAATAGTCTTCACATCTCTGTTGGAATTGGTTGATCATAGATGTGAAGATATATTTCTGAAGTGTTAGATCAGTTTAATTGTTCACTATGTTTCTTCTGTGTGCCAGTACTATGCAGTTTTGATTACTGTCAGTTTGTAGTAAGATTTAAAATCAGGAAGTATAAGTCCTTCAAACTTTGTTACTGTTTTTTTCAAGATCATTTAGCTATTCAGGGCCCTTTGTATGTAGATTTCAGGATGAAGTTTTCCATCTCTCTAAATAAAAAGTGCCATTGGGATTTGTATGGGAATTTCATTCAATCTGTGTATTGCTTTGGGTGGAACTATTGTGTTAACAATATTAAGTCTTTAGTCAATGAATATATGAGGCTTTTTATTTATTTAATTCTCTCATTTCTTGAAACAATGTTGTAAAGTTTTCAGTGTATTATTCTCACACATCCCTGGCTAAATTTATTCCTAAATGTTTGTTCTATCTGACGGCATTGTAAATGGGATTTTTTCTTAATTTCCTTTTCAGATTGATCATTGCTAATGTACAGAAATACAACTGAAACTGGGTATGGTGGTACATTCCTCTAATTCCACCACTGGAAGGCTGGGGCAGGAAGACTGAAAGTGTGAGCCCAACCTTGGCAACTTAGCAATTTAATGAGTGTGGAGATGTAGCTCAGTGCAGAGGGCCTGGGCTCAATCCCGAAGTACCACATACACATACATATTCTCCAAAGAAAGAAAATAAGAAATATAACAATTTTATTTTTTTATTTTATTTTTATTTTTTCCTTTTTTTATTTTAAAGAGAATAGAACAAAACAAAACAAAGTAAAACAAAACAAAACAAAACAAAACAAAAAAGAATAGAGTCAAACACAATATAGCATTTCAGAATAGAACACTGCAAGCAATACAGGTCTTCAAAACTTAACAACAGGAGGTTAACAATGGCTACTCTAGTGTCTCTTGCCTTCTTCGAAATGGTTGTTCATACATTTACAGACAATAAACTCAAACAAAACAAAATAATGTGGAACCAGATAAAAGAGTGAAAGCATTACAGGCCTTCAAGTCAGACAAGAAACCAACAATGGCTACCGTAATGTCCCCTGTTTTCTTCAAAAGAACTGTTCCTCTCTTCTCACATATTGCAATCAAATAGTAGAAAAGAGACTTAAACCAATCAAATCAGAGAATAAAAGCAGCATTGGACTTCAGAACCTTTCCCCCATATTTATTGGGAATTTTGTATCTTATGGAGTCTTTCAGTTTCTTACACTAGGGAGATGATGCAGTGTTTACACATGTGAGTTTGGTTTATTTCGCTTATAAGTATGGTCTCAAGTTGCATCTATTTATTTATTTATTTATTTATGTGACACCGGGGAGTCGCATCCATTTATCTATAAAAGCCTCAATGTGATCCTTCTTTATAGCTGAATAGTACTTCATTGTATAAAAGTACATCTTTTTTATCCATTCTTCAATTTGTGGGCATTTGGGTTGTTTCCAAGATTTGGCTATTACAGATTGTGCTGCTGTAAACATGGGTGCACATATATCACTGTGGTATGATGATTTCACTTCTTCTGGGAATATGACCAGAAGCGGAATAGCTGGGTTAAATGGGACCTCCAATCCTAGCTTTTTGAGAAACCTCCAGACTGATTTCCACCGTGGCTGCACCAGTCTACACTCCCATCAATGGTGGAGAAGGGTTCCTTTTCCCCCACCGCCTCTCCAGCATTTGTATAACAGAATTTTATGTGTCTAGATTCATTTACTAACCCTAACAAATTTCTTTTTGGGGTTATTTTCTTTAGGATTTAATGTACACAATTACGTCATTTATGAAAAGAGATAGTTTCCCTTCCTTTTCATTGTGGGTTGTTTTTATATATATATATTTTTATTTATTTATTTTTTTATTTTTTTCCTTGCCTAATTGCTCAGGTTAGAATTTCTAGTACTACAATTAATAGAAATGGTAGAAATGGACAGTCATTCTTTTAATGATCTTAGGGAAAAACCTTTTGAGTTTCTCACCATTGAATGTGATATTAGTTGTCAGATTTCATATGTGGCCTTTATCATTTAGAGGAATTTCTTCTATTGTTAGTTTGAGTGTTTTTTAATCATGAAAGGGGATATTGTGAAATGCTTTTTATGCATCAGTTGAGATGATTATATTGTTTTTCCTTCATTTTGTTAATATGATGTGTTACATTGATGTTGTGTGTTGGAACACCTTTGCATTGCAATCTCACTTTATTGTGGTGGATAATCCTTTTAATATGCTGCTGAATTCAGCTCATTTATACTATGTTGAGAATTGTTACATTTATTTTCGTTAGAGATACTGATCTGTGATTTTTTTTACATGTAATGTCTTTTTCTGGGTGTGGTAACAGGATAATGCTGGCCTCATAGAGTAAGTAGCCTTCCTATTTAACTTTTTGGAATTATTTGAGAAGGATTGGAATTAATTTTTTTTAAGTAGTAGAATTTGGAAAATTCACTGGTAAAGTGATCTGATTATGGTTTTTTCTTTTTTTAGGAATTTTTGATGATTTATCCAATTTTCTTATTTGCTTCGTGCATATATAGATGTTTTATTTCTTCTTTAGTTAATTTGGTATGGTATGTGTTCATTTTCATTTGTTTCAGGGTACTTTCTTTTGTGGTTTCTCCTTTGATATGATTGTAGCTTCAAAGTGTGATAATAGTGTAACAGCTCTTTTAGATTTTTCTAACAGGTTTTCTGACTTTTGCTGCAAAACTTTCCCATGGGGTAAAAGTAGTATCCTATTTTCTCGTATTTGAGAATTTTCAGTTTTTTCTGTTGATGGTTTTCAGTTTCTTCTTCTTTGATTAGAAAACATATTTTATATAATTTCGATCTTTCAGTATTTGTACTTTTCATTTAATATATGGTGTATTCTGGAGAATGTTCTTAAGAGTGTTTGAGAAAAATGTGTTTTGTTGCTGTGGGGTAAGATTTCTGTATATATCTTTTAAGGTATTATTATGTTGTTGCTCAGGTTCTTTACTTTCTTGTTGATCTTTTATTTTGTTTTATCCATTAATAAAGGAGAGGTATTGAAATCTCCATCTGTTGTCGAGCTGTTTTATACTTCAGTTCTGGCATTTTTCACTTCATTTATTTTGGAGCGGTTTATTAGCTTGCATATACAATTGTTATAAATTGATAAATTGAACCTTGTCATTAGATAATTTCCTTGTTTCTTTTTTTATTTTAAAGAGAAAAACACAGAAAAATCAAAAAGCAATCAAACAAATAAAAAATCGACAACAAGCCAATCGACAACAACATCAATAACAACAAAGCCACAACAACAAAAACAGTGATACGGGATTTCAAAACAAGATGCTAGGAATTTAACAATGGGTGTTATATTGCATATTGTTCTCTTCAAAATAGTTACTGAGGTTACTAGACACAGGCATGCAAAATTGATCAAGCAATATGATTTCCCCTTGATGGGTTTCTTTCCATTTCACTGTATCTATTGTAACTTTTGGATCTTCTTTACTTATACTTTTTTACATCAGTGAGACAATACAGTGTTTACACATGTGAGTCTGATTTATTTCACTTATGAGTATGGTCTCTAGTTGCATCCATTTACCTATAAAGCCTCTGGTTTATCCTTCTTTATAACTGAGTAGTACTCCATTGCATAAAAATAGCACATCTTTTTTATTCATTCCCCAGTTGATGCACATTTGGGTTGTTTCCAAGATCTGGCTATTACAAATTGTGCAGCTACAAGCATGAGTGCACAAATATTACTGTAGTATAATGTTTTCATTTCTTCTGGGAAACTACCCAGGAGGGATTGAATTGAATGAAACCTCTAATTTAATTTTTTGAGGAATCTCCACACTGATTTCCATAGTGGTTTTACCAGTTTGCACTCCCACCAACAATGTAGAAAGGTTCCTTTTTCCCTGCAGCCCCTCCAGCATTTGTTATGTGTTAATTTGTTGATGTTAACCATTCTTTTTGGAGTGAGATGATATCTCAGTGTTGTTTTAATTTGCATTTCTTGAATGACCAATGCTGTTAAACATTTTTTCATATATTTATTTGCCATTTGAATTTCTTCATCTGACAAATGTGTATTCATTGCAGATGCCCATTTTTGGATTGGGTCTTTGAATTTGGGGGACCTGATTTTTTTTTTTTTTTTTTTTTGCGGCACCGAGGACTGAACTCACAACCTTGCGCTTGCCGGGCAGGGGCTTAGACCGCTGACCCAGCCCTATTTTTGAGACAGGGTCTCACTATGCTGTTCAGGCTGGCCTTGAGCTCACTTTGAAGCCCAGGCTGGTCTCAAACTGACAACGACCCGCCTGTCTCAGCCTCCCGAGTGCTGGGATTACAGGCGTGAGCCACCACGCCCGGCTAGGGACCTGATTTTTTAAAAAAATTTTTATGTGTTCTAGCTAGAAGTTCTTTGTCAGAATGAAGGTTGACGAAAATCTTTTCCCAATCCATGAGTTTTCATTTTAATTCTCTTGGTGATTTCTTTGGACATGCAAAAACTTTTTAATGAGATCTCATTAGTTGATTTTTTGAAGTACTTCCCACGCAGTTTGGTTTTTGTTCATGAACTCTCTGCCTACCTCTATGTCTCTGAAATTTCTACCTACTTTGTCATGCAGTAAATTTAATGTTTCTCTTAATGTTTAGATCTTTGATCCATTTTGACTTTAGTTTAGTGCATAGTGATGGGCATGGGTCTAGTTTAAGTCTTCAGTATGTGGAAAGCCAATTTTTCCAGCACTATTTATTAAAGATACTGTCTTTCCTCCTGTGAACAGGTTTGGTCCCTTTATTGAAGATAAGGTGGCTGAAGGTGTTTGTAGTTGTGTCTGTATCTTCTGTTCTATTCTGTTGATCCTCAAGTCTGTTTATTTTCCAGTACCATGCTGATTTTATTACAGCAGCTTTGTAGTATAATTTCAGGTCAGGGATTGTGATGCCTCCTTCCTTGCCTTTGTTGCCCAGAATTGCCTTTGCTATATTAGGTCTTTTCTGGTTCTAGATGAATTTTAGGAATGTTTTTTCAAGACCTGTGAGGTATGCTAATGGTATTTTGATTGGGATTGCATTAAATCTGTGTAACAGTTTTGGGAGTATGGCCATTTTTTCGATGTTGGTTCTTCCTATCCATGAGCAAGGGATATCTTTCCATTTTCTGATACCCTCTTTGATTTCTTTTTTCAGAGTACTGTAATTTTTGATGTATAAATCTTTTACTTCCTTTGTTAGATAGATTCCTAAGTATTTCATTTTTTTGTATGTTACTGTGAAGGGTGTGGTTTCTCTTATTTCTTTCTCAATGAGTTTGTTATTTGTGTATGAGAATGCTTTTGACTTTTGAGTGTTGATTTTGTACCCAGCTATGCTGCTGAATTTGCTTATTAACTCTAGAAGTCTGTTGATGGCATTTTTGTGGTCCTCTAAGTAGAGTATCATGTCATCGGTGAATAAGGATAATTTAACTTCTTCCTTTCCTATCCTTATTCCTTTTATTTCTCTCTCTTGTCTAATTGCTCTGGCTAATGTTTCCAGAACTATATTCAATAGGAGTGGTGATAGTGGACATCCTTCCTTGTCTTCCTGATTTTAGAGTAAAAGCTTTCAGGTTTTGTCCATTTAGTATGATGTTGGCTGTTGATTTGTCATAAATGGCTCTTATCAGGTTGAGGTAAAGACCATCTATTTTGATTTTCTCTCTGGTTTTACCCTGAATGAGCGTTGAATTTTATCAAAAGCTTTTTCTGCATCTGTTGAGATGATCATGTGATTTTTGTCTTTGGCTCTGTTAATAAGAAATGACAAACATTATGAAAGAAATGTTGAGTGTATTTAAGGAAGACGTAGATAAAAGAAAATAAAGGAGCATAAGAAAATGATGAAAACCTTGACCAAACAAAATAGAGAAGAATTAGAATTCATGAAACAGATTCAAAGAGATATTCAGGAAATTGAAAATTATTTCTGATCTGATTCCCTGTATAGCCTCATTGAATTGTTTCTTTATTTCAATTATATCATTTCAGAAATTTCATTTGTCCAATTTCCAATGTCTTCCATGTCAGTGTCTCCTGGGCTTGTTGGTAGACTGGAGCTCTGAAACTGCAGTTTCCTTTTTCATTCTGTCATTTTCCTAGGTTCCTCCAGATAAGCTGATTAAGTCGAAGGTGCTTACTGCGCTGATTGGCTTGTCTGGCAGTGTTAAGGGGTGGGCCACACCTGGGTTCCTCTAAACTGAGGCTCCTGGGGTTACCCAAAAATGGTGTGTGGGGCTTCTTCCCTCTCTCAGCTCTCCTGAGGTTGGAGGGTCATTGGGTGGAGCTTTTCTGGACTGTGCTTCTTCCTGTGGTGCTCCATGGATGGCACCTGGACACTGTGCTGGGCTGGGTGGGGCTTAGTTCCTCTAAGACCTATGAGGTTCACCAGGGCACTTCCTGATGGCATTGAGACATTGCACTAGGTTGGGTGGAGGTCTGATCCTCAGGACTTATGCTGCAAGCCGGGTGCACCCCCAAAATATGGTAGTGGGCCCTTGTGCTGGGCTGAGTGGACCTCAGAACCTCCTGGACCCACATAGCTAGCCAGGACGCACCACTGAGGTATGGTGCTGGAGCCTTGCCCTGGGCTGGGCAGAGCTGATAAGCTGGGAGACCGGCAAGGCTGGCTGGGACTCACCCACAGCACCTACAAGGTGTGGCGCCAGCCTTTTGCTGGGCTGGGTGGAGCTCAGAAGCTCCTAGGGCCCTGTGACTGGCTAGGGCACTCCCCCGATGGACAGCTCTGGAGCTTTGTGCTGGTCTGGGCAGGGCTTGGTACATCCGGGACTTGTGCAGCTGGCCAGGTGCTCCTCTGATGGATTATGCTGGGATGGTGGGCCTAGCAGAGTTCAGATTCTCTGGGACCTGTGTTGCTGGCTGGTGCTTAAACCCAGAGTATGGCACCGGGCAAATTCCTTATTTCTTTTAACTTTTTGTTGACTTACATTTTACTTTTTCTGAAAATGATATTTTAACTATGTCATTTGTCTTTGGTTGCTATTTGCATGAAGTATAGTTCTACGGTCTTTTATTTTCAACTTCTTCATATTTAAAGTAAGTCTCTTATGGGCAGTATACAGATGAATCATACTTTTAAAAGATTCATTTTGATAATATCTGACTTTTAATTGGAGTGTCTTAATCTACTTATATATAAAGTAATTACTGATAAGGCAGGACTTACTCCTGCCCCTTATCTACAGTATTTGGTTGTCTGTGTTATGTATTCTTTTCATTTTTTAATACCTTTGATACCAATTTCAAATGTCAGTTAATTGAATCATTACAAAAACCCTATAAAGTAAGTAGTGATTAGTCTCTTGTTCTTTCACTCTATCTTTTTGGCTCTTTTTCCAAAATGTATCTTATTTTGTATCTCACTTCTGGCATTTTTACTTCTGTTATTCTAGTTCATATTCTCATCTGATATGCTTATCTCCCTACTTTCATTCTTGTCTCCTTATGATTCAGACTCTACATAGCACTAGCATGAACTACAAAATGTTGTAGAGATTCGACCATTCTCCTTTTTAAAACTCCTTATAAAAATTAATTTTATTGGTACACTTTTGATACACTTAATGATCACATTCATCATAGGAAATTTGTACATGTATATATCTTGATTCTTTTTTCCACATTTCCCTTCTCTCCCTTCAACCCTCCTTCCCTACTTCTTTACAAAAGCTTTGTTTCCATTTTTTTCCTCTTCTTATCTTTCCCTTTCTCTTTCCCCCTCCTTTGTTTTCCATCCTATTTGAACACTGTCTTCCTACTTCCCAATAACTGTCAGCCATTTTGAAACTTATTTGCACTTTTGGTTTTTTTAGGCAAGAGAAACAATGAGATTTTTTTTTTTTGGTATCATAAAGAACCATTTTATTAGAAATATAACAACACAGAGATATAGACTACATGGTATTAAAAACAGACCTTAGTATATAACCATTTATATAGTGAGTCACTTTATCTCTTTATGATGATAACAATATAAAGAGAGGTCTCACTCTGCCATTTGTCTGGAACTCCAAAACCTTCACACTGTCAACACCAATCTTCACCATCAGTTCTGGGAGTCAGGAGACCCCACTGCTTAGACTTAGAACTACACCTCTGCCCCAAACTGGTGCTATGTGTGATTCCAGAAATAACTGCCAATGGCATAGTTAAGTCCCAGGCAAGTTCAATACTGATATTTACCTAAAAAAAGAAGCAGCAAAGACTAAATTAGACTGTGATTTGCTAGAAAAGTAACAGGGGAATTTTTAAAAATGTTTCCAGTTCAAGTCAGGGTTAAAGTGGCCATTAGCCATCGGCTTTGCAGAACTCTAGATGTTTTGCTGTATTGTTTTCAAGCAAAAGAATCTGCAGTAACCATGTTCATCTGAAAAAAAAATACCATGTCTTTCATGTTTATGCAGCCATTTCCCAAGTTACTCTAAACTTTGTCGCTCAAGGACAGAGTACAGACTAGTTAGGATGTGTCCACAGTTCATGCATTTCCAAATTTTTTCCATGAAGGCAGCCAGCTTCTTAATATCTTTGACCGTGACAGCATTATACAGGGAGATCTGGATGCTTTCCACCAGCCTATGCCCTTTCAAGGAGATCATATTGAGTTTAAGTGCTTTATCGAGGACATCACATCACATCTTTCTCCAGCACATCATCTCCCTTGGTGTTGCCAGTGCAGAATGGAATGTTCATCTTGCTTCTATTCTGTGTGTCCACTGGACATACATAGAATCCTTGAGACTTATCAACAATGTCATAAATCATCTTAGATTTGGTGGAGTTCAGCTTCTCCATGTTTGCTGCCCCACCATTGTTCTTAATCCACTCCAACACCAGGCCCATGGCAGATACTGAAACATGGAAATGTGTTGTACAGTGAGCTGTTGGCAGCCTATACTCCACGACTGAGGGACACTTACTGAGGGTGAACCTTAGCAGGTCATCAGGGACAATCACCCCTGTGATCCCAGCACAGCTGACATTTTTCTGGGCACTGGCAAAAATCACACCAAATTTGGAAACATCCACTGGTTTGGATAGGAAGTTGGAGGGCATGTCGCAGGCCAGTACTGCTCCCTTGACGTCGGGGATGAAGTCAAACTCTACATTGTGCATGGTGTCATTTGCACAGAAATACACATAGGAGGTGTCTGGGTTGAGGGTTCAGGTTCCTGGATCTGGAATTTTGGTGTAACTGCCAAGTTTAGGGTGGATGACATTCACAGTACCAAAGTTCTTAGCTTTTTGTGCAGGGTTAGCTGACCATTCTCCTGTTACCACACAGTCAGCACACCTTCCAGCTTTCAGGTCAATCAGGTTTAAGGGGAAAGCACTGAGCTGGGCGTGGTGGCTCACACCTATAATCCCAGCACTCGAGAAGCTGAGACAGAAGGATTGTTGCGAGTTCGAGACCATCCTGGGCTACAAAGTGAGCTCAAGACCAGCCTGAACGGCATAGTGAGACCCTGTCTCAAAAAGACAGGGGCTGGGGATTTGGCTCAGTGGCCTGAGCGCCTGCCTGACAAGTTTGAGGTTATGAGTTCAATCCCTGGTGCCGCAAAAAAACAAAACAAAACAAAAAACAACAAAGAAAAAACAAAACAAAAAACAAGCGAAAGCACTGAACTGGTCATACCCACCTCCTTGCCCCAAAATCACCTTGTCTGGCACAGCTAACAATTTTTGCACCAGATTCTCTGTATTCCCAATAATCTTACCAAAATCCGATGACTTGTGACTTATTTCAAGAACACTAATTCGAAATGCTTTGTAGTCTAGTAATTCTTATTGCAACTGCAAAAAGTTACAACTTTGGCCCAGGCCTGTAGTTAACCACTTGCTTTGCAGTGTCCATGGTATGGTAGGGCGAGTGGTGAGTAGGCAAGAGTGCCAACAATGAGATGTTTAAATGTGTATGTCCAGTTTATTTCATTTAAAAGTATAGCTTAAGTACCGAGCTAAAATTGTCTCAAGTTTATCCTTCCTTATGGCAGTGTAGTACTTCATTGTATATAATTTTCACATTCTCTTTATTCATTCATCCATTGATGGTTATCTGAACTGTTTCCAAGGTTTAGCTACTACAAATTGTGCTGTATACACATGGATGTGCATATACCACTGTGGTATGATGCTTTTAACTCTTTCAGGAAAATACTAATAATAGCTGGATCAAATACAACCTGTGCTTTCAGTTTATTGAGGAATCTCCACACTGAGTTCCATATTGGTTGCACCAATTTACACTCCCACCAACAGTGGAGAATCCCGGAAGACCTATTCCCTGTAGCTTTTCCAGCATTTGCTATCAGTTGATTTCTTTATGATAGCCATTCTTTTTGGAGTGAGATGAAATCTCAATCTTGTTTTAATTTGCATTGCTTGAATGACCAGTGCTGTTGAACGTTTTTCACATATTTATTTGCTGTTTGTACTTCTTCATCTGAGAAGTGTCTATTCATTTCAGATGCCCATTTTTGGATTGGGTCTTTAAATTTGGGTGGTCTGATGTTTTTGAATTCTTTATATATTCTAGATATTAGTCCTTTGTCTGAAGAATAGCTGGTAAAATTTTTTTCCCATTCTGTGAGTGGTCTCTTCACTCTGTTGATGGTTTCTTTTGCTGTGTGAAAGCTTTTTAAATACGACAAGATCCCAGCTATTGATTCTTTATAATATTTCCTGCGTGATTGGGGTTTTGTTAATAGAATCTTGCCTATACCTGTGTCTTCAAGAGTTTTACCTATTTTATTTTTTAGTAGATTAAGTACTTCTATTTTAATATTTAGATCTTTGATCCACTTTGATTTTAATTTAGGCATGATAAGAGATATGGGTATAGGTTTAATATTTGGCATATGAAAAGTCAGTTTTCCCAGCACCATTTGTTAAAGACGTTACTTTCTTCCTGTGAAGGTATTTGGTCCCTTTGTCAAAGGTAGCTGAATGTGTTTGAAAGTATTTCTTTTCTTTCTTTTTATCTTTTTTTTTTGGAGACAGGGTCTCACTATGCAGTTCAGGCTGACCTTGAACTCATTTTGTAGCTGAGACTGGCCTTGAACTCACAGTGATTCTCCTGCCTCAGCCTTCCAAGTGCTGGGATTAAAGGCATGCACCACCACACCTGGTTTTGGAATTGTTTCTGCATCTTTGCTTCTGTTCCATTGATCCTGAGGTTTTCTTTTTTTTTTTTTTTGTTTCCCCCAGTACCATGATGTCCAGGTACATAGTATATTTGTAGTATAATTTCAAGTTAGGGATTGCGATGGCTCCTGTCTTGCCTTTGTTGCTCAGAATTGCTTTTATTATTATAGATCTCTTCTGGTTTTCAGTGATTTTCAGGGTTGTTTTCTCTAGTTCTGTGAGGTATGCTGTTGGTATTTTGATGAGAATCGCATTAAATCTGTGTAAGATAAGTATGACCATTTTCACTATATTGCTCTGCCTATCCAAGAAAAAGTGTTATCTTCCCATGTTTGATATCCTCTTTGATCTCCTTTTTCAGAGCCCTGTAGATTCCAATGTTACAGTCTTTTACTTCCTTCATTAGATTGATTCCTAAGCATTTCATTTTTCTTGTTGCTATTGTGAAAGTTGTTATTTTCCTATATTCTCGCTCAGTGAGTTTGTTACTGGTGTATAGGAATTTTATTGATTTTTGAGTACTGAATTTATATCCTGCTATGGTATTGAATTTGGCTATTAAATCTAGGAGTCTTTTGGTAGAGTTTTTGAGGTCTTCCATATAAAGTATCATGTCATCTGCAAATAAGGATAATTTAACATCTTCCTTTCCTATCTATATATCTTTTACTTCTTTCTCTTGTCTGACTGCTTTTGCTAATGTTTCAAGAACTATATGGAAAAGAAGTGATGATACTAGACATCCTTGTCTTGTTCCCGATTTTAGAGTGAAAGTTTTCAGTTCTTGACCATTTAGTATGTTGACTGTTACTTTGTCATAGATGGCTTTTAGCAGGTTGAGGTGAAGACTTTCTATTCCAATTTTCTGTAGGGTTTTTTTTTTTTTAATCACGAATGAATGTTGGACTCTATCAAATACTTTTTCTGAATCTATTGAGATGATCATGTGTTTTTTGTCCTTAGTTCTGTTAATGTGGTGTATGACATTTATTGATTTGTATGTGTTGAATTGTCCCTGCCTGCCTGGGAACAATCCTAGTTGGTCATGATATATAATCTTCTTGATGATTTGTAGCTTTTTGTTTCCCAGTATTTTATTGAGGGTTTTGCTTCTATGTTCATTAAGGAAATTGGTCCATAGTGCTCTTTTTTGGTTGGACCGTTCTCTGGTTTTGCTATCATGGTACTGGTTGCTTTCAGTAATGAACTTGGGAGTGTTGCTTCTCTTTCACTTTCATTAATGAGTTTGAGGAGTAGTTGCGTTAGATCTCTAAATTTCTTTTAGAATTGAGCAGTGAATCCATCAGTTCCTAGGCTTTTCTTTGTTGGTAGTTTTAAAATTGTTTCTTCAATTTCATTTATTGATACTGAGTTGTTTAGAATTTTATATCTTCTTGATTCAGCATGGTGATTTATATGTATGTAGGAATCTGCCGATTTCTTGTGCATGTTCCATCTTATTGGAGTACAGGTTCTCCAAGTAGATATTGATGATATTCTGAATTTCTGCAGAATGTTGTGATTTCACCCTTTTCATTCCTAACTGCATGTATTTGAGTATTTTGTTTCCTTTTTTTGATAAGGTTGGTTAAGTGTTTATTTTATTCACTCTTTTAAAGAACTACCTCTTCAATTTATTGATTCTTTGTATTGTTTTCTTGGTCTCAATTGCATTAATTTCTGCTCTGATCATTATAATTTTCTTCTTTGTCTGGGTTTTTGGTTTAAGTTGCTCTTCTTTTTCTAGAAGGTTGAGGTTCAACACTAGATTATTTATTTGAGTTTGTGTTACGGTTTGTATATAGATGGACCCCAAGCCTCATGTAGTCATGGAAGCGGCTGAATCTAGCATTTGTGATTGACTCCTTGTCTAGCGCTGGGATTGGTGGTGTGAGTTCTGCACCCGCCCAGGGGTGGATCCGACATACAATGTAAGGTCGGAATGGGGGCGTGTCTTCCTTTTTGGCGCGGTTTGCTCTTGCCGCTTGCAGCCGCCATGAATGGCTGCCCCCTTTTGCTCTGGCTGCTGCCTTGAAGTGTTGCCCCAGTGCCATGCCAACCTGCCTTGGAGTCAGCTGATTATGGACTGAAATCCCCAGAAACTGTAAGCTAAATAAACCTTTCCTTGCTTCACTTTGAGTGTCAGGTGTTTTGTCCCAGCAACGAAAAAAGAAACCAAGACAGTTTGCTATATTTGTCTGATATGGGAATTCACTATAAATTTCCCTTGAAGGGCTACTTTCATTGCATCCCATAAGTTTCAGTATGTTGTATTGCCATTATCATTTAATTGTAGAAACTGTCTGACTTCTTCTTAAATTTCACCTATGGCCCATTTGTTGTTCAGGAGTTAATTTCTATGTGTTCATGCAATTCTTTTGGTTTCTTTTGCCATTGGTTTCCAATTTTATTGCTCCATGATATGACAATATACATGAAATAATTTCAATTTCTTTCATTGACTTAAGTATGTTCTATGGCCTAGTAACTATGTGGTCTATTTTGGAGAATGTCTTGTGGACTTCTGAGAAGAATGTGTATTATTTTGTTGTGGGATGAAACACTCTGTAGATACCTACTAAGCCCACTTGTTCAAAGGTTTGGTTTATGTCTACTATTTCTTTATTGATTTTTTTTTGTCTAGTTTACCTATTTTTGACAGTGGGGTATAGATGTTCCCATTACAATTATATTAGTGCTTATCTGATTTTTAAGTCTGTTAATGTTTGTTTTATACAGTTGATTATGCTGGTATTTGGTACATATGTATTTACAATTATTATCTCTATCTTTTGGATTGTTTCCTTAACAAGTATGTAGTGATCTTCTTTGTCTCTTCTGATCAGTGTTGGCTTAAAATCTACTTTGTCTGAAAACAGAATAGCTACTGCTGCTTTTTCCAGGTTCCTGTTGCATGGAGTATTTTTTTCCATTCTTTGACTTTCACTCTACGAATTTCTTTTTGAGTTACATGTGTTTCTTATATGCATTGTATGTTGGATCTTGTTTCTTGATCCATTCTGTCAATCTGTTTCATTTAATTTGTGAATTGAGAGTGAGACCAAGGGTAATCACACTTAATCCTTGTCATATTATTTTCTCCTTGTTGATTCCTTTCTTCCCCTCATTTTAATTGCTTATCTTGCCTAGAGAATTCATTCTTTTAGGATTCATTGAATTGTTGTCTTTTTCTAGAATATCCTTCAGAACTTTTTGGAGTACTGGTTTGGTGGTCATGAATTTCCTCAGGTGTTCCTTATCCTGGAAGTATCTTATATATCCATCAATTTTAAAAG